>WBMZ01008929.1:216-211219 GCA_013400975.1 Atrichornis clamosus
TTTGGTCACAAATCCTCCTCTGGAGGTTAATTGTACCTGCTGCTCCTCTGCGCTAAAATCGCAGCCCCTTGCAATGAAATCCGGAAGTCCTTTGACAGCTCCGATCTGAACATAGAATCGCCCAAATGCTTTTCGTGTTTTTCTGATGATAGTTGCTGTGTTTGGATGCCAAAGAAGTGTGTGACTAAGCGACGCGGTGTTTAGCTACGACATCGGGCAACTCTTTTAAACACAGTGAAAAATCTTGGTAAAACACTGAAATGTTTCGGTGACACGTGTGTAGCAGATATGGCCATTGTTTTAACCTTAGGTCCTGCATTCTGTTAAGCCACATAGGAGGATGACCTTGTCCATTGATTTTACAAGAGATTTTAGTGGAATGTAACACCACACTCACTACAACCTTGGAGAAATCAATAAAACATTTTTTTTTTCCTCTGATGTGAAAGTTTGTGCTAACTACATAGAAAACAAAAAATTGGGCTCCCAGTTAAAACAAATGGAATGGATTTTTTTTGCTGAAATAGTTGTAAACACTCTGTTATGGGTGTATCATTTGAGTGACTTATGGCCTTGACTCCTTCGCAGCATCCTTATCATTTAAATTCCCTTTTGCTGGTCCAGCACATATACTGTTTCACATTTTTAGCTATGTACCTTTCTTCCTCCTCATTTCCATATTGAATACTACATTTTCTCAAAATGGTCCAGGTCTTTTCTAAATACATCAGCAGGTTTAGATGTGCCCTCTGCATCTCCTTCCTCTCTATGCTGTTCCTCAAAGAACAGATGTTAGGCTTTAGCAATGCTCAGTCCTGGGCATTTAACCACTTTGCCTTTTCTTGGTTCCTTGCTTTGCATTTTATTTAGGGCTATGCATGTGTTTTGCAACTCTTTTGTTGCAATTTCCATGCTGAGTCTGAAGATTTTATACTATTTCTCACAGGGTCTTGCTGACTGTTTCCTCATTTTTTAAAAAATCTCCTTTTTATAGTTTGGTTTTGTATTCCTTTCATTTTCATTAATTTTCTCTATGGGATAACTAATAGGTAATTAAGTTATCCTTGTAGTTACTTACACCTTCTCTGTTACTTCAGTAATTTCTTTTATATTAATCTTGTATCACCACATCTTTATGAGGTCTCACTTCTCCTAATTATTAATTACCTGCAAAAATATCTGACCTGTGGAAAACATAAGTACTGCAGTGTGGAGTGAGGTTGCTTTCCCCCTTGTGGTGCATCCAGTATTTAATGACTGGAGAGCCTTACATACCTCACAGGGCAGGTACAATACTGTCTCACACTGCCCTCTGAGTCTCTGGGAATTTATTATTTAGTGCAGGACTGAGGCAGATGCAGACCCATTGTATATTTTAAGTCCCTAAAAATTTTCCAGTGAATGCATCAATCAGTTTTTTGGATGCATAAACTTCTATCAACAAGAAAATCAAGTGTCAGAAGTCTATAACTTAATTACATGTGTGCAGAACCACCTCACTTTGTTAACTTTAAACCTGCTGTTTGCTATTTTTGTCTGATCCCCTCCAGGTCTTGTGATAGAAGAGAGGTGCACCAGTTTCATCTCTGTCTTCTCTGCCTTTCACTCCTCTTGTCTGTTTTTCAGGTCACAGATCCCTTGTCTATTCGTGCCTTGTGTGGAAGCAGTTCCACCTCCTTGATCAGGCCTGACATTTTCCTCTGTATACTTGTTGAATATAGAATATTGAGGCACTGAGTAATTATTTCATGCACGATTTTTAAAATGGGGTAAAGTGTTCATTGTTCTCCATGACCCTTTCGTGTCTGCTGGAAAGCAGCAGGAAGGGCAGGGAAGTGTTTGCACTCACACACCTTGTTCTGCTTGTCTTCAGACTTCCTGCCTGAATGCTTCCTGCTGTCGGTGAAATAATTTTTGCCCTTCAGACAATGAAGCTCTAACTGTATATGGGAACCTGGGACTGCTTCCAAATTCCCAGGTCTGGCTGTGCCCTCTGGCTATATCCTGTCCCATATTGCCATGAGGTCCAGCATTCATCAGCACGACTTTTTGCTGTCTTTGCTCTCGTTTCCATGGGAGATAAACCCCGGGCATACTGTCTGTACAGGAGCTGTATGGGCTCTGGTAGGGTGCAGGTAAGTGTTCACGGACCTAAGTGCTAACCAGAAGGATTACATTTCTGTGCACCACCTAGGAGGACACCCTCGACCTTGAGGGCAAAGGAAGGGGTGAGACTTCCATTTGTGGCCCACAATAACAGGATTTCTTGGCAAAGAATACTCCAGCAGAACTGGGGAGTGGGGAAGCCTGTTGGAAACATGGGCTTGTAGATACAAAATGTCTAATAAATACACAAACCAATAGCATTGAATTAAAAAATTTAGAAGAAGAATAAATGTAGACTTAGGATTCCATCTGTCAAAAACCCAGACTGCTTACTGGAAAGGAGCCATGTTAATGTCATGACCAAAGTGTCAGAAAGTTGAAAGTTGATGTTTCTTCAGTTGCAATACTCTACAGCAAGTTAAAAAATTCACATTGCGTGAGTAATATTAGGTATACAATTTTAGCTTTGCTTTGTCTGTGTTTCTTGTGTCTTTTCAATGTAATAGTCTCAAAACCCTTAATATTATCAATATTAAGGAACATTTGGTATTATCAATAACATTTAAATCCAACTTGATAAAAAAAATTAACATGAATTGGTTTTTGTAGAGGTGGGTCTTAAATGTAATCCTAAACTCAAAGGGTCCCAAAATCCTGGGGCAGTTTACATCTACGTCTGGAGCAGGTATACTTTCTTCTTCAATAATTTTTCAGCAGCTATGAAATGTTTGCCTGTTGTTTTTATCTTGCTAGTAGAGGAAGAAGCGCCTAAAAGAAATGTTTTAACATATATTTGGTATGAAAAATGTTGATTTGCTATAACTCTTACTAAAAAAAAGTGCTTTATTATATAAATTTAATATTTATTTACATTCACATAAACTCCTTGATTTTGTTTTAGAGACAATGGATGTTGTTCTCTGCTGCATTTCTGCACTGACAATCCTCTGCTTTTATAGCACAGGTAGAGCACAAACATGATCAGCGTAAACTTCCTCACACTTCCTTGTCCATGCGTTTTGGCCCTGGCCTGGAAGGTCACTTCTGCAAGTACAAGTGGAGTACAGCCTCACCTAGCCACGATCCTGAGGCTGTCAACGAGGGAAGCACATTAGTTCATTAAGGAAGAGCTGTTTTTTATGTTTATTCTCTCCACTGACAGACAGGTTTAAACATTTTTGACGACAAATGAAGTGCTATTCTTAGCATTCTCTGGCTTTTCTTCACTTCCTAATAAAATTCCTTTTCTTCTTCATTAACAGGACTCATAGATACTTTATTTCATACTACCTGGTGCTGGGCAGTCAGCCAAATGCTGTGTTCCCTCTCTGTCAGGCACACGCATGCCATACCCATCAGGTGGTTTTTGCAGAGGTTGCTCTTTCTTACGCTGCTTTTTCCGCTCCACAGCGGTACGCAAGGCCTGAAGAATCAAATCTTTGTTGTTCTGGACGTTGTAGTAACTTAGGTTCACCAGTTTGTCAAAATTTTCCTCTGAATAGCTCAGATTTTGACGTTGTAGTAACTTAGGTTCACCAGTTTGTCAAAATTTTCCTCTGAATAGCTCAGATTGTTTATGTAATATGGGCCACAGGCATTGGCAACATCAACATCACCCTCTGCCATCTCTGAGGGACTACGCTTCACACCTAATGGACAAACAATGACTTGGTTAATTTGCAAAAAAACCAGTTATGGTCTGGGTGTTTCTCAAGCATGCAAAAATAGTGGATCACAGCCCTAAACTAAATTAGTTTTTTGCTTGGCTCTGCACCGATGTGACACGGCATATGGGCAGGCTGAATTTCTATCTATCTGCTAGTACGTAGAATAAACTTGGAAGGGAAGAGGTCAATTAATTTTGTTAGCCTCTGAAGATTGCTGGACTCCAGTATATGCCTGTAACTGCTGAAGGACAGCTGAAGACCCCACCCCTGGGGCAGAGACCTGAAGACCTGGAGATGCACTGCTGTGTGCTAGTCTGTACTCCCACGCCATGGTTTCCCTCCAGCCAGCAGCTAAGCAACACAGCTGCTTGCTCAGTACACCCTGAGCAGTGGGGTGGGGGAGAGAAAAGTGAGAAAACTTGTGGGTGGGGAGATAAAGACAGTTTAATGGGATAGAAAGGGAAAAAAATACTAATAATGATGATAATATAATAATTAGAATATACAAAAAAAGTGAAGCACAATGCAATTGATCACCACCTTCTGACCGATGCACAGACAGTCCCTCAGCAGTGGCCCCCAGCCAACTTTTCCCTCAGTTTATATACCAAACATGACACCAATAGTATGGAATATCCCTTTGGTCAGTTCGGGTCAGCTGTCCTGGCTGTGGTCCCTCCCAGCTTCTTGTGTCCCTTCAGCCTTCTCACTTGTAGGGTAGGAGAAACTGAAAAATCCTTGAACACAAGCTTGCCTCTAGTGTACGCAATACGCAGATATCATGCAGATCTTATTTACATTTTCTGCATACCTAGCAACACCTGGTTTTAGACTCCCTAATAATTTATATTGACATTTAACATCTGCACATCATCTGACGTGCACCTGATAGTAGAAAACTGAGTTGGGAACAACATCCCTCGGTTCTGGAAGTTATTCATGGGGAGAGGGGAGGCACACTCCCTCCCAGAGCTGTACAGAAGAGCAGGGCAGTATTGACGAGCAGTACAGAAGCTAATTCCCAGTTCTTATTCTAGTTCTTCCTTCTTTTCTCTTTTCTCTATTTCTCTCTACAAAGGGCAACTGCAGAAAGAAACCTTTCAGTTACCTGATCTGTGGTGAGATCTGGAGTAGAATGGTGTGTGTACCTGCATAAATATCCTTAGTCTATTTGAATCCTGTTCAAAACCCCAGTTGTATCCCTCAAATGTGCAATGAACTCAACCTAGAATATCGACAAAGCAAAATTACCATAATATTTTTTATTTTTTATTACTTAATATAAAAGGATAAGAATTTATATAATTGGGACAATAGTTTCTGCATATGTTTTTGTTTCAATGTTCCAGGTACCAAACTAGAACTTTTTGACTTTCAGTATACTGTGTGGCTTTGAAGTGAACTCACAATCTGAGTGAGGAATTTTAGCATCTGGAGAAGGAATAACTGAGATTTTCATCCAACCAAGTAGTATGGCCTGTGGGTTATAGTACCAGCATTTAGAACTCTCCTGTTTTGAAGTGACTGGCAATGTTGATATTGAAACTCCTTTTAAATTTCAAAGTAGGACTCACTGCAATGAACAGAGACTGTTGGAATGGCTCAGTACTGTACTTTGATCACTTCACTATACCTCACTGCTACATTTTCATCACTTTGCTAGTTCACACTTTCATTTTAAAGGTTATCTGCCTAACTGTAAGCCTGGAAATTCTTTTAAACAATGAAATCCTTAGATTCCTCAGAGCATTCTCTAACAGGAGTGGATGACAAGTATGAGAGGAAATTTCTGCAACTGTTAATTTCTGCAACTGCAGTTAAACAGAATATTCTTTTCCTCAATTAATTACAATCTACCTATGAAAAGCCAAAAAGAGTCTGAAAAGGAAAATATATGCTAAAGGCTGATCCCAGCTGCTTCTCTACTGTCCAGGAAAAATCACATATTTTACGTTCCTTGATATGGTTCAGATCTGAGCAAAGAGAGTTCAAGTCTGTTTTTACAGCATGATCTGAAGAACACATATTACCCAGTAAAAAAAGAGAAAGAAGGTGGCGCTGCCTCTGTTAATGTGATGGATAAACGTACCAGGTGCTTTGTATTCCCTGAAGGTGTCATTTACTAGAGGGAAAAATATCACAATAGGCGTTTCTGGGCTCTCTTTATCACCAACAATGTAGCATTCCTTCAGATGTGGAGTTTCCTGGTCATCTGGCACCTCTGTAGGGAAAGGAATTCCCTGTTTTGCAAAGTATTTAGAGGCCTCTTTCAGGGGCTGGTTGCCACAATAGGAAAACAAAACAAAAGAAAACATCAGAATGTACAAGAAGAACTTTGAATTTGTCCAAAACCTAATTTCACTGCAAATATTTGTGGGGTAAGGGACAGGTTCTGACAGATTATGGTACATACCCAATTTAGGTGTAGGTTGTTTATGGAGCCAAGACCTGGAAGGCCGGAGTTAAGTGAGATGAATCTGAGTACACAGGCCTGTCTTTGAAAATCTACATGCCACATTTGGATATGAAAGAAGTTGCCTTTAAACAACTTTTTATTCCTAAGGAATTTAATATTCCTAAATACAAACTGTTGTTGCATTTATTTGCATATCTGGTCTTCTGAATCAAGCCCTTCTATTGTTGCAGTTGTATTGTCTTGAAGGTACATTTTCCATGCATAAGAATATATATGATTGCATCAAGAAATATTAAACAATGTTTGAAGGCAATTAGCTTAATTCATTCTATATCTGGCTGTCTTCAAATCAGCTAAAACCATTTATACCGAAAGATAGGCAGATTTAGTTTACTAAATTTTTACTTCCTAATAACATTTTTACTGTTCCATAAAGATATGTGACCCCCAGTAAACACTGTTAACTTATTTACACTTCTCAGATATTGGGGGAAAAAAATGTTTCTATGAGCAGAGGATCAACTGTTCTGGGAACTCAGTGATCAAACAGATAAATCAGTAAAGAAGGATGTACAAGGCTTACCCCTGTCTGAGAACCTGAACTGTAGTTGAAATGCAAAATGACATCCACTTTCCTTTCTGGTCGCATAAGGGGTGGGTAACTGGTAGCAAAGGCAAATGCAGTATCAATCAGGATGAGGTAGTCTGTTGCTGTTGTCAGGTGGTTGGGCTGAGAGTCAAGCTCACAGTCTAGGAAAGAAGCACATTTTTTCAGAGGAGCTGCTCAATGCAAGGCAGGTGCTGAGGAAAGTCTATTGTTAACAAAAAGATAATTCAACTTCTCTTGGGTCTTAGACCTACCTATATAGCTGATGGCTTCAGTTCAGTAATTTCTCAGTTCCCCATCTGGCTTCCTCTTTTCACTATTTACTCTGCAAATTCTTTGGCTTTCCTCTGATTAAAAAGGATTGATTTGGGGCTCAGGAGAATACAGTTAATTCATTTTGTGTGTGATTTATCAGGTTGCGGGTGGGATTGTGGGGTTTTTGTGTTTTTTTTCTTTTAATACAGAGCAAATTAAAATGGCACCTCGCTGTCTCAGCACAATAAAGACTAAAGACGTTGGGTGTCTTGCTCACTGTGAGAACAGGCACAGAGCTACAATAGTACATGGAACACCTGGTACCAGACTGAACAAAAAAACTTCCAACCTGGATAACAGGGAATACTGTTACAGATGTTATATCTTACTTACAAGTAAAAATGTAACAGGAGAAAGAGCTCCTTCCCACATCCCCTGAGTATTGGCCAGGCAAGAGACAGTGTATGATAGCACCAGTGCCATGCCTCGGGCATGCAGGCTGGCACAGCAGCAGCCGTGCTGGGGCACTAATTGTGATTCTTCTCATCCATCTGTCATGAGATGTCATAAAGATTTTTAAGAACTTATTTTTGAAGTCTCTCCTGCTACCTAATTTCAGCTTTCAGTGGCAAACAGTTTCAAATACTCTCTGAGCGTGGGAACAAAACAAAAAGGCAGTCATCTTGATAATCTTTTCAGCATTGTTTCTTTTTCACAAGGATGATTTAAACTATAACTCAAAGCAGGGTGCTATTACCATACCTTTCCACTTGGAAAACTCGCTCTCTAGGTAGTTGTTGTTTATCTGGAGGCCCTTCAGGAAGTTAGGGATTTCTGAGGCTGCTGGACGTAACATTGCAACATCTCGGAAAATGTCCGAAAAGCTGTCAGGAGGACAAACTACTCGAGTATCCAGCTCGTTTGGTCTTGTAGGGAATAGGGCTTCATCATCTGCAGAAGAAAGAATAACAGTTTTTGTATGTGGTTTCATTGTTGAAGTCAATCTGTGCAGTGATCATTTGGTTTAGCATGTTTGGAAAACTTGGACTTTTTTTTATTTCCAGGATTTCCACAAATCTCACCTTTTTTTAGCTAAGCTTTGAAAAATCCCTTTCTTTTTCTCACTTCACAGTGATAAAGTCTTTGTTTTGTACTGCAAAAGAGTCCACTTCACCTGCTACACATTTCTTTGCTTTTCTGTGATTATATCCATTAAATATTTTGCACTTTGTCCTCATTTGTTACTCCATGTTACATTAGCAGACACACAAATAAAAAGTCACACAATCCCAATCTCTCCACCACAAAAACATAATTAATGTTCCTCACTAGCAAAGGCAAACTCCTTGTGCTAGAAGATAAAATAAATCATCCTTTTTGAAATACTTCTCTTGCTTGTCATCTTTCCTCTTTGTAATATGTTTATCTTGTGTATTTGTCCTTGAAATCTGACCTTGCAGATCTTTCTTAACTTTGTATCATGTTCTGCAAATCTTATCCTTAAGACTAGGTCAGAATAGCTTTCAATAGTACTGAAGTTTGTATCACTGCTTTGTAGACTCCAGAGTTGCAAGGATGTTGTTTGCTCTTGTTTCTGTGATGCTTCCATTTCTGAGAGAGGAACTGAAAGACTGTGGAAGCCTACGTGAGCATCTTATCTACAGGGATATTTTTCTCTAGTTTTACCCTTGTGCTTAGAAGACATCTCATAAGAGGGCCATTGTCTCCTTCATATTTCTGTGATGGGTCCCATAGATTCTTTTCTCACACAACTGAAACGACTGCCATATGTTCTATATGGCATGAATTTCCTCGTGGTTTCCATGTGGATAATGGAAATTCCTGAAGAGAAAGTTCTAAAAGGGCTTTGAAAAATTCAGTGAGAATATAGGAGCATAGAGGGGGGAGGCAAAAAAAAAAGAAAATAAAACAAAATAGTCACATAAGAATAACTCACCTATGTCAGTAATTTTGTCTCGGGTCCATTTGTGCCAGAAGTCTTCTGAATGAACAGATATATACCAAGCATCCATGAGATTCAAGGAAAATACACTGCTCCAGATCCCTGTGGCATAGGATATATTTGATAGAAAATAAATTGGTAAAGACCTGAAAGCATTTTCATTCACAATGACCTTCAGTACCTTCTACATTCTCTAATAAGCATTATTCATTACACTAGCTTAATGCACAAATAAAAGGGACTGTCTTTATAAATCAGTATATGAATCCATGATGCATATGAAGAATCTAATTTATTGACATCTATTAAGAGGTCTGGTAGGTTCTTTTAGTATATCTGCTAACACCATCATTTTTGTTACGTGGGAAATAGCATTTCATCAAGTTCATCTTAATATTTTCCATCTGTCCTCAACATTTGTTATTCCCCAAGTTACCAGCATTTGTAATTCTAAATATTTCATTAATTTCTAGCATAATCCTGCTACCAGTATGCAGTTATGCAGGACTGTGAACCACAAAGCATTCAAAATTCATACACTAATATCCCTTAAAATGAGGAAGCTGACTTAAAAGTTTTGACAATAGCAAGTGCAAGTACAGGCCATTCACTTAAGGGTTGAACTTGATAATCCTTGTGTGCCCCTTCCCACTCAGAATATTCTGTGATTCTGTGACCAGTATGAAAAAAAGAAAAAAGTATGAGTCTTAATTTTTCTTCTGATTTTTCAGGATTTAGGGGCTATCTGTGTCACATTTTCAAGTTCCTCTACTAAGCAGTCCAGGCTGACACGTATCTGCTGTCCTTCAGTCTGATAAGACATCCTTATGTGGTATGGTTGGATGTGCCAGGTATGCCACAGTGCCTTCCTGAACCCTGCAAACTGCAGAGCTAAACCCGGTGCTCCTGGGAGGACGAGGCTGCACCCGAACAGCCTGGGGGTCGTCTGAGCCAGCAATGCCAGCCTGCAGCCAGGGGGGTGGGCGCAGCCATGCAGGAAAGGACTGCAGGGCCTATGGAGTTGGTGCCTGCTCTCTTCAGGGCCTGGGGCGCCAAGGAATTTGCAGTAAATCTTTCAAATAACTGCGTCACTGGACACTGCCTGAATGAGGAGAGGGACTCTGGGTCGCTGTCAGGGAACAGGGGCAGAAAAGTTCCAGCGTCACTCCAGAGGAGGTAGGAAGAAAGTGCCAAGGTGCGAGGTGTAGAAAGGGGCTGGTGACCTGCCAGCATTTCTGACCACAGAAGGGGACCACACCTGGGTCCTCATCTGAAATTACAGACAGGGACAGAGAGGTTCTGAGTTGCTTCCTTACACCTCACCATTAGCTGCAGTGAAATCTCCACACAAGCAAAATGTCTTAACTTCTCAATAAAACCCCTGAAACTTCCTTTTTCCTTTATGCAGTTGGTGGAAGTAGAAAGAACAATGAGGCAAGAGATTGCTTTCGCAAGGGAAGAAACATTTCCTTACTGCTTTCACTTTCTTATGCAAGAGGGAAAAAAGGATAAATATTATGTCCAATTTGCACCCTGAAATGGTAGTGTTATCCTAAGAATTAATCAGGGCAAGATGCGGCAGGAACTTTGTAGATGAAAGGGTGTATTTCAGAAACTCAGGTTCCTGAAGAAACTGATGATTTAGCTTAGCAGCAATGACACACAACTTTTCTTGCTGACAAAGATATGTAAGTACTGCAAAGGCCTTGTGACAGTAAGCACAACCACATATGAAATCAAGTAAATCTGTTCAGATGAATAAGATTGCAGAGAAAATAAAAAGTCCTGCAGATAGTGACCTGTTATCAGTTCTAATATTTTACCATATACTGTTCCTAGCAGATAAAAAATACAATAACTATTTCATTTGGGAAGAGGGGTTTGTGGAGGAGAAAATTATATTATGTTACATTTTCCCAGAACAACAAATCACCTTCCAAAAAGCAGATTCTGGATTCTGGGATTTTCTTCATCAGGTGGCCCATGAAGAACTTGCTGCCAAAATCTTCTGCACAAATGAAGGCGCCATATTTTGGGAATCCTACCTCATAAGGGGTGAATTCCACCCATTCTAATAGAAAAAGCATAAGACAGACTGATTACAGCAGCAGAGGCATAATTATTTGAATAAAACATATGGTATCGGCCAGGTTAAGGTAGACTGGTTTCCGACTAACACACTTTCCAAGCAGACATTTATTAACTGTGCATTTCATGGTGATGAACATGAAGAACAAATAGTCCTCTTACACCTAAATATCTCTACAAACTTTCTGAAGGTTTCTACAGAAATGTATAATGTTTTCCATTATGCTGCTTTTGATCCTGAATACAGCTGAATTATACTAAGGCCTTCAATACATTAACTATTAAATTTATCCTCTGAGATGGATTGGCCTTTTAGAGTTTTTGTGCATTTAATTGATTTCTTTATCCAATCCTAAATTGACCCCAATTGGGTTTAAATATTAAATGCAATCTGGAGTATTATTACCTCTAAAATCCTGGTCGCTGATTTTATCCTTCACATTCAGAGAGAGGTAGATGGGCAGGGGGTTTTGACCCTGATTTAGTGCCTGCTGCTGATCTGTGAGCTTATGGGAGTCCTCCTGTTTTGAAGAATGACAGTAGCTGAGAACAGTTAGATGACATAAAGAGCCTTCCACTTTATCCAAGCCTGGGCTCTGACAGGGCAGTGCATATGAGGCTCCAACCAGGATGCTCCCCACTTGCTTAGTTCAGAGAGGTGCTGTCATCTCTATCCCTGACCCTTCCCTGCCCCAACACTTCAGCACACAAATAACATAAGTTCGTATGTTGGAAAATTATGGTAAGGGGAAAATGCTGCTACTCACATTTTTTATTTCAGAAAAAATATATGGAAATATTTGAAAAGCAGTCTTCACAGGAAATATTTAACTCTTACAGAGTAAACCCTTCCCTGACTGCCCAGAAAAACATCTTTTCCTCAGACCTGTGAGAGAGACAAGGCTCGTGCAGAGTTAATGTTCAGCGAGCCTCGACCCTTCTGCCGCAGGGCTCAGGCAGGGTGGAAAGGGCAGGACGCCTGGGGAGCAGAACCAAGGATTGTGAGTGTGCTCAGTTCGGATTCTCCTTGGAGCAGAGCTGCAGGTGCTCCCCCTCACCCCAGCAGCCCCTGGAGGAATGGCTGTGCCACCAGTGCCACCGGGCTTCCCTTGGGCTGTGGCTGCTCGGGGGACAGGGCTGTGGCATTGCAGGGACACTCGCAGCTCCCTGCTGAGCACACCCCCAGGGAGTCCCTACTGCTGTGCTGGGGCCAGGCAGCAGAAATGTGGATGTGTGTGGGGTTAATCATCTTATAGGGGGAATGTTTTCTTGATCTACAGTATAAATGGTCTATTGGGAAAGAAATACTCATGAAGATTAAAATAGAGCCTGAACATTGCTTTTCGTGGAAATATTTACAGGGTGATGTCCTGTTAACAGCTCAGAGATACTGTCTTTGGGCTTGTGGTTTTCCTTTGCCTTGTCACATTGTGCACACTCTTTTAAAAAAGCAGCAGAATTTTCATTAAAATATTTACATGTGAATTCATAGAATCACAGAATGGTTTGGATTGGAAGGGACCTTAAAGATCACATAGTTCCAAATCCCCTGCCATGGGCAGGGATTCCACATGACCAGGTTGATCAGAGCCCCATCCAGCCTGGTCTTAAACACCTCCAGGGATGGGAAGTCCACAACCTCTCTGGGAACCTGTTCTGTGCCTTACTACCCTTATAGTAAAGAAATTCTTCCTAATACCTATCTAAACCTAACCTCATTCAGCTCAAGGCCATTTCCCCCTTGTCTTATCACTACATGGCCTTGTAAGTAGTCCTTCTCCAGTTTTCTTATAAGCCCTTTATAGATTCTGGAAGGAATTAATTTAAAAGTTGTTCATACTATAAGTTTCCTGTTATTTCCTTTCAGTCCCATCCTTTCTGTAGCAGGTGTGATGTTAAGATCTGAATATAACCAACAAACACAAAGAATGGTATTGCCTAGGCATGTGCTTTAGGCAGCTATATGAAAAAAACCCAAACAAAAAACCAAAAAACGCCTTTTTTTGTAAGGGTGGTCAAACACTGGCATATGATGTCCAGAGAATTTGTGGAGTCTTCCCCTGTGGACATATTCAAAGCCCATGATTCAGGGTAACTGTGCCTTCCTGATCCTGCTTGGATGGGATGAACTCCAGAGGTCTCTTACAATCTCAACTATTTTTTATTTACTGTCTTTTCTCACTTTTGTATTCACTAAACATTCAAACCCAAAGAGAAAGGTGCTGTTATTGTACCTTTTCATGTAACATAGATTCAATTATGAGTCCCCATAGGTCCGTGAAACACAGCTGATGTCCTTCCTGTTTCCTCTGGCACATCTCTTTCAGATAGTATTTCAGACGATCAGGGGCAAAACAAGTAACAAACTTATTTTTAAGCACATGCTTTCGGGCATCATTGAGTGTTTCCTTAAGATCCTTTTGGGACCAGTCAGGATCTTCATACAAGTTTGACATGGTCCTAAAACAAAGAAAAACAACAAAAAAAATCCCACAAAGAAAAGTGTGAGTTCTGAAGCCAAGCTTTGGGAAGTAATTGAGGCTTGTGTATTACGTCTTAATTTGCATGAAAAAACACTGTATGTGAGGTACCGTCCACATATTAAATTAATTCCAAATATGGGGAAATACCAACTGAAAGAAGCAAAAAAAAAAAAAAAGAAAAAAGTCATAGCAGTAAAAGAAAGCCTATTCTTGATAGTAGAGATCATACAACCCTTCAGGTCACTTCTTGATGTCATATAGAGAAAATTCCTGTGAAGACTTTACTTATCTTGGTCTTACCATGTTGTGCCAGATAAACCAGTGATGTATGAGACACAGTCCAAGACATTCATTTCCTGCACACTGAGAAGGTGAGCGTACATGGCTGTCAGAGCTCTCGTTCCACCACCTGTTGTCATGATTGCCACCACAGGTACCTGCTCAATCCCAAAATACATGCATTTAGTGACACGGTCTGAGAAGGGAGAGAGACATCTCTGATTAGAAAGTTACAACACTGATAAATTCTGCATGCCCACATGCATCCAATATGAAGAAAAATCTGAATTAATAATGGAGCATATAAGGAGTAAGAAATACTTCATATTTCCCTCTGACAAGCAGCTCTGCATTAGAACATGAAATCCATTATCTCAAACGTCACATTTTCAGTGCTCTATTTCAAAATCATTAACACAGAGCAGCAATTAACTAGAGGAAATGGTACATTCTGCCATCTGAGTCAGATTTTTACCAGATACAATAGACCAGAAAACATTAATGCTGTCTCACATTTTCCATGTGAGGAGTAATAACCTCTCTTTTCCTGAAGTTTGCTGAAGCCAGTTTCTACTATTGTATAGTAATTCCACAGGCCATACTAGGGAGGTCATGACTGATGGATTTAAGAGCACAGGTCAGCTCAGGACCCCTGAAACCAGAGGCTATATAACATATAACACCATCCCCTTTTACAGTTGCTGGAGGGAAAGAAAAACCGTGTTCCCTCCACCTACCCAGTATGTACCTACAGTACTAGGTATGCAAGTGAGCTGCAATTCTTTCTGTGATCATACAGAATACCAGGGACTGGCAGTCTTAGAAAAATAATGAATTCATAAATATGGATTGGCTCTGTTAACAGTAAAGACATCTAATGTGTGTTGGAGTGAATTAGTGTCATGTACAAATTATCAGGACAATCTGGAAAGATTTTTCTGCAGGGAAGTATAGGTGCTGCTACACTTGAGGTGAAGGAAATGGCCCATGGCTTAGTGCCAGCATTTAAAGGTAAAGTCTTGTGTCTGAATGGTCCAACTCTGCAAAAAAAGATGAAATAAGTTTAGGTCAAGACAAGAAAAGTTTATCATCTCTGCACTTGAGTTTAGGCTTCACACTGCAGTCATGTGTGCATAATTAACAAAGAGAAATCTGATTTTCCCTTGCCTTGGAACCTCTGCTATCAATCCTCTTTGCCAAGCAAGCACACACTACAGCAGGCAATGAAGTGTGCTCTGCTCACACAACAAACGAAATAAAGTCCAGTTTTAACTGTGAGGGAATGAAGTGCTGATTGAACTGTTTAGACGTGGCCAAGATGACTATGGGGCCTAAAAGAGCCCCAAGGCTTTGGTTCTGAGAGCACCTAGCCCTTCTCCACATTATGGTGCAGACTGCTACTGAACACAAGGCTAGATTCTGTAGCTTCAAAACTACAGGTTTTTTACAATATTTCCTACGAATACTCATTTCTTCCCTAGAATAGAGAAGTCAGCCACAGAAAAAAAGAAGTCAGCCATAATTTGTACATGAAACTGTTTCCAGGAAAATGTGAACACCAATGCTGTGTTTTGATACTCATCTGTGCAGAAAGCAGAGAATAATTGTGTCTCAGATACCTCATCATCCTGCAAGTCCTCTTCCAGCTGGAGAATGTCCTTCAAAGCAGCTGCAACTACCTTCTTCCTCTTGCAAATGAAATCCCGTTCCTGGGCACACAGGTCAAACCCCAGGCGTACGTCTAGGTCTTCCTGGCTGGAACAAGTATCAGGTATCTTACATCACATTTGTAATCTAAGTCAGCATTTTAACTGCTTCTACTTCATAAACAGACATGCCTTCACTACCAGGTCTATATAAAGCAAAGCAGGAAGATATTAAATGTTCTTGGAGAAATGTTCTGTTTGTTCTTGAAGAAAAACTGTTCATCTTCCTTTGAACAGAGAGGATTTTTTTTTTTTCTCCTTGCCAAAGATGCTTAAAATTAAATACAGCTAGAAATAACAGAATTGTTCCTTTTCAGACATAAATCCAGAATCCTGAAGAGGGCAGTGTTTTAAAGGTGGCGTTTAAATGTTGTGCAAACTTCCACTGATACCTGTGAAATGTGTACTGTGAAGTTGTAGATTTAGATGATCAGAAGTTCTTTTGATATTTCTAAGCACTAAATTTGTGGTTTGAAAGCTGTTATGAAAATCTTGCCTAGGTATGCTAAGAAAGAAGTTTTTAAATGACAGCTGTTAACTGTACTCATATTTCATAGCATATTTACTGAAAACTAACAGCATGATAGAAGATGCACCTGCTTTTGTGGAAGTTCTCTTCTGTTACAATATGGCACAGAAGTAACATAGTCATCTTATAAATTTTACTAAGGCCTGAACCATATTCCAAAATACACAGTGTGTTTCCTTGGTTTAGGAGTAAGCAATCATTTGATTGAGTTTATTTGCATTGATCTCTTTGAGACGATATTAAAAAAATAAAAGCAGATACATTTATTTCAATTTTTTTCATATCTTAGAGTGGCCAGGCACTATGATTTTGATCTCTTAGTGAAGAAACCCTTTGGGAAATGGAAAGTTTTATTTAAATTAGTTTTGAAATGTTGCTTTTATTGAAAGTCTGCATTAGACAATAAATTGTAGAGATATCAAAGTATCTACAGTGGCTCTTACCATGTAATATTGATTGCAGCACAATATTAATAGAAAATTGGTGTGTCCTTTATGAAACCTTTTCTTAACTCGCTGTCCCATTAAAAAACCCCTTGGCTGCTGAAAATCTTCATGTTATATACAGAGTGCACTTTATTTTATAGTCAGAAATGAGGATGGACCAGCATTCAGGACAAAGGCAGTAAGAAAGGGATTGGAACTTGATTGACAACTACCTGAATCCAAAGAACCAAGGGGAAAACCAGAGATATCTTACCATTTTTTCACTTTAAGGCGCAAATCAAATTTTCTGTGCTGAAAATGGAAAAGGTAAAATTATGAATATTGATATTTTGTTTGGAACAGTCCTTTTCCCTCACTCAGACTGAGACATAGATCTTTCGTGTCATCATTACATCTACAAAGCTCCGAATCTCAAAAACCAAGATTGAGTCTTAAAGTGAGATAGCTCCTCAATGTTTCAGTAGTACCCAGCGACGTGCACTGATTTAATACATTAAAGCTTTAGTATTATCATCTGTAGTCCGCATCTTCTCTCTGTTGTGAAACTCAGGTGTAGCTTGCCTGGTACTAGTTAGCTACACAAACAGCAGAAGAGCTGCAGGGCTACACCTCAACTCCCTGGAAGGGTCCACCACTAAACGTGGTTCTTGAAACCAGAGGCTCTCACATAAGAATGTCAGACACGAGGGGAAGCCAGAGAGGCTGAGCACCCCATACGTGTGGCACAGGTTTGCCTCCCGTGGCAGCGTCAGGCTGCAGCATCACCCCTCTGTCCCAGAGGCACACAGTCAACTCCAGTCTGGCTAAGAACATAGACAATAGAATGAGCACGTGGAACAGCTTAGGCTTTTTTCCTCTTGCACCTTCTCCCTTGGAGATTTCCCATTTTCTTTTGCTCCAAATAATTAATTTCATTATGCGTCGCCCTAGATTGGAGGGAGGTTAGAAAACAACTGTCTTCATATAAAGAGAAGTGTCGCTTGGTTTCTGCTTCTTGCAAATCAGAAACAATTTTTAAAAGCTTGCAAAGGAACCCCCATGGCCAGCAGACACCTACCTCGCCAACTACTTCCCTCTCGGAGGGGAGTGACTTCAGAGGGATTGTCAGGGGGGTGCTTCTCCTCCTTGCTCCACACGACATGCAAGCACACTGAAAAGGAACATGGAGTGCTTTTTGGTTAAAACAGAAATGTTCTCCTCTTGCTGCCTACTCAGATGTAAATGTCAGGTCATGGGACTGGTCTGTGTTGTCTACCATGTTCTGAGGTAACGTACAAAGGTGGGAAGTTTCCTCTTCTTTGTGAGTGCAACATCCAGGAAGGGTTGCTTGTATCTGGCATAGTGAAAGAAAGTGGGATCTGGGAGAGGACAGTGGGAGTCACAGCCCACTGAAACTGTCTGTGTTTCTTCAAAGGATCCTCTCACTGTAAATGTTAGCTCATTCTCTAAAACAATGAGACAAAATGCACACACAAAGTTACTTATAAACACAAAAAAAGAAGAGGCAAAAAAAGAAGCAAAAGGTAGCTTTGAACAAATTCTTTCTCCTCTTACTTTGTGTTTGAAAAGCCATTTTCTAAAAGTTACTCAAACCCCAAACATTTCAGGTGACTGTATCATTATAATGTGCTGAGCAAGAAGTCAGATGGGAATGTGACATGAATGGGACTTTTAGACTGCTGCTTTTCTGCTGCAGTTGCATCATGACATAGTGAATGCAACCAGGTACTTTGCACTGTAAATCCTCCTCATTCCTGACCAAATAATGAGCTAAAGAAGTTCTCACTCCCCTAAAATAAGACCTGACTCTGCAGCAGATGACCCTATTTATATGAAGAGATTAGCTAATCCTGTCAGTGTGTTACGCATGCTCTGAGGTTGCCTACCAGATCCAGCCACTCAGGGGGTGTGGGCAGAGGAACTTCTAGGTTCTGGATCTCGATCAGGGCCATGTGGGAGCCAGCTGCTGAGTGGCTAACCCCTGCAAAAAATGAGGTGTTTCTGTGCATAGGCCTAAGTTTAACTGACAGAGATCCTGATGAAAGTTAAGGTCACGGACTATCACGCCTGAGGAATTAAGCTTCTTCAGGGCTTAGCAGTACTGCAGCAGAGGTTTGCAGAATCTCAGCTTGAAGTTTAGATACCTTCTGTGTAAGCATCTGATGTTTTTTCTAGTCTGGTACAAGACTCCCCGTGAAGTCAGAGCTTTGAACCTATGCCTGCTGCATGACTGATTACATTCCGACTGCAAAATTTTTATGAATCACTTAAATGTAATCAATCAAAGCCATAGTATTTTGATGATGTAATTTATAGGCTTTGTTAGAGAGGGTAAAATCACCAATACTCATTTTAAGAATTAATAAGCTTACCTGAAAAACGCTTCTTTTGCATCCTGCTGTCCAAATGAACTTCCAAGCAGGCTTCTTCACGACACTACAGTGTGTGTGGTGGGGACAGAGAATTAGATAACTCACCCAGGCATCTCACCACCAGTGCTGGCAGATGTTGGAAGGGTCATTGTAGGAAAGGTCATTGCTTGAATGTGGGGGCCACCTGTGTTGTACACTTTTGTCAGACCCAGTGAAAGCGAGAATTAATTTTATTTTCACATGGGAAGATGGTGCTATGCTATACACACTGTCATTTTCAATGGATGCAGTAAAAACAAGGGAAAATTATAATTGTCAGAAGGCTCCTCTAAGATAATGCTGGCCTCCTTAAAGATAAAGATTATAAGGGAAAGTATCACTAAAGAATAAAGACTTGCAATGTTTCCCTCACTAACATTATAGCCAGCTAGGGGAAGAAATGATGTGGGAAAGAAGACAAAAAAGCAAAACAATCTTTTACCACTATTGCCCCATTTGTAGTGATGGTTTCAGGAGGACCATGGCTAGAAAACAAGAACAAATATGTATTTTATAAACAATGTACTCTGGATAGTGTTCTCAACAGGACACACTATTCTCTCTAATTTTTTGCTTACTATTATTTTATTTACTCCTTCTTATTGTTTCTGGAAGTAGGCTTCCTTGACATTGATGACACATAATGACCCAGCAGAAATTATTAAATTGCCATTAGGCACCTGGAAAATGCTCACAACAGCTTTAGCAGCACAGGTATGTCACAGGTTGGGTAGCAACATTCTCCTCAATGACTTTCCCAGAGAACACTGTCTAGAAAACCTATAGGCTACCACCGTGGGATTTGCCAGCCACCTCTGAACCAAGTAAAACAGAAATCTTAAGAGAAAGTCAGAGAATTAAAAATTCTGAACTTCTCTCTACCTCATGGCATTTTCCTTTCGTACAATTATTTGTTAATGCACACATTAAGTTTGGAAAAAGGTTGACTCTGGCTATTAAGGTGATACTGGGTCTACAGAAGGTTTCCCTGCACTAATGTAAGACTCCAAGCTGCTATTCCAATAATAACGGGGTTTTACTCACATGTTCTCCAACACAAACTCAACTTCCAGCTCCTCCTTCCCCTGAAATTAAAAAAAATAAGCTATCTCAATTAGTATGCGCAGAGGTTTTCAAAGTGACCTTCATTTTTGCAAGCATAGTTTCCTTTATGTTTAAATAAGTAACAATATTCTGGTTTGTGCTTGCTCTTGTCAGCATTAAAGGACAAAGGCAGCTTTTTCTTCCCCAAGGAAAAGATCTCAATTGTACTTACAGAACAAAGGCTGTTTGGTGCTTACACATCTCTCTACTAAACCTTTATATTTCACACTTCTTTCTCTGCCAGCTTCCATGTGCTGAACATGATATGCTAAGACTTGTGTTTAGTAAAATATTGTGGAAACAGGCCATTTTCATGTGCTTGTATTGTTTTCTTTTTATTGTCTCCGTGAGGATTAGATAAACTCTCTGTTTTTCTATCAGATTATTAAAAGTGGGTAGCTTCCCTAAACTTGTGTCTGTACTGGGGCTTGAGAATTTGGCTGTGATCTGTGGCAGAAGAAACCAACAGGAGTTTGAGAAGGCTATTTTGTTACTGGTGTGTGGTTTCCAGAATTTTAATAGATTTTGCTATATTTTTACTGCCAAGCTGGTCCTGGTGGTAAAAACCAGGAGAGACAGCACACCTCTTTAAACAGAGGAGAGAGAATGGACATCAAGCTGTATTCAATGTCTGACCGAGCTCTTACCTGCGGGTTTAGTGGGAATGCTGTAAACACTCTTTCCCCAAGGGGGATTTTAGCTACATCAAAAAGCACAATTGCATGGTCATCATCATGAATGATGTCATCATCAGAAACAGTAATTTCCAGAACATTCTGGAAATTAAAAAAAAAAAGTAAAACATCCAATTTATTAGCATCTATGAAATACAAGAAGTATGACATTCAGCAGCTATTCCAGGTTTATGTCTGCTTTACAGAGAGGAAACAGAAAAATATTGATGAAAAAGTTTCAGAAGGAAGAGTAAGAAAGTGAGGATAATCTGCTTTATAAGGAACAACTCTTAGTCTCATCAATTAAAGCTGAACTGAGATCTCTTTAGGGTCTTCTCTTATGCTTTTAAGCAGCTCTCACCAAAAACGCAACCTTCCAGGGAGAACTATGGATTGCCAGAAGTCCTATATTGCTTCCTATCAACAGAAGCAATAGAGGTCACTTCATATCAGTAATCACCTTTCTAGGTCCTTGGCTTTCAGCCACCTGTTCAAGGTATCTGAGTGTAGTACAATTAGCAGCAGCAAACTGAGTAAATGTCTTAATCGTACTAGAATTTAGCAGCTTCCTGGCATTATTTCCTGCTATTATTTCATGTCCTCTCTGAAATAGATGTGTTTGTCTGTTATAGTGTATTTTTATGTTTTAATTTCTTAGTTTCTCTGTGTTGCCACTGTCATCGGTCCCATTAGCCTTCCCCAAGGAGGTCAGACTCACATTACCCATATATAACTAATAACTATCTGTTAGGATTCACATGGGTTCCAGCAAAGCCAGAACTGTTTTGCTCCAGCTTGCATAGGGAATTTTAAGTAAACTCAGAAAGGCATTAGAAGATGTGACCTCCTGTTTTGGGCTAAACTGAAAAACTCTGCATAGAGATGAGACGAAGAAGTTTTTGGTTTGTGTACCTTGACTTGTCTCTGTATCCGGAAGTAGAAAGTTTCATTCCACACAGGATTTCTACAGTTTTTGATGGGTTTGGTGCAGAATATTTCATCTGAAGCAGTTGGCAGCCAGAGTCTCACATAGCAATCAGATTGGCTTACTGTAGAAACATAAGCACAAAATATCTGGCAGAGGAAGCATGACACAAACAGTAGAGATATTGACATGCTCTGTAGCTTCAATATGGGCTAGTTCTTTCTGATAGAAATTGGCCAAACAAGGAAAATAGAAGTAACACAGCTGGATAAAATTAATTTGTTCATCACAACACTATTTTTAATAAGCAGTGTATCCATACAATTATACAAAATCCCACACATTAAAAGGAAAAATACAATCCTAGCTAGTGGATAGGACAGTATGTATAGCCAGGAGTCCTGTGTTGCTCTGTATCAACAAAATTTGGCAGGAGAAACTGTGAAAGAGGCAGCACAGCATGAGCTTCAGACCCTGAGAGGGATTGTGCATAAATTGTCTCTATGGCAATTTAACTTTGTGAGAAATATTAAAAGAATCAGGTCTAAGTCTGATTCAGATATTAAATGTCTGGCATACCTGGTAATTAACTCTTTATGACATAAAATTAATTATTCCAATGACCTTGATCATTGTCTCCCTAGGCGGGGTAGGACGGGAGAGGCCTACCAGCAGTACAATTGCTGCTTCAGGAGGTCAGTAGGGAGCTGCACACTCTTGCTGGTGTTTGCTGATGCCTGAAAGACCTGGAAGCTATTTCCTACTTCACATCTCTTCCCAGGAAAAATGAGATGGCAGAAAGGATTTGTGTCTTGTGGATGAAGGGAGTCAGCTTGCACTTGCTATAAGGTACCATCTCCCATAACTCCTGAATCAAGTAAACACCAAAAGGATTCTCAGACCTTGGACAGGAACATTTCCAGAGGCAACTGGAAGGGCTGATCCATCCTGTTCTGTAAACATAGGCTTTAGTGAGAAAAGAGGAGGAGTCTGGTGCCATAGCAGTCAAGAGAGAGAACCACTTCATGTGCTGGCGAACAAACACCTGCTGTCTGTAAGCATGGCAGAGGGCTTGAGCCAGCTCCTCAAGGTTAAAAGAGAGTTCATTCCCATGCCTTTGTTCAGGATATATTGTTTTGGGATATTTTGCCTAAAAGTAAGGTGCTCCCTGAAATCCAAAGACCCTGTGACTGGAACATCCCCAGGGGAGGATGCCTGGCAGGCAGGGAGATTCCCAGGTAACTCTTCATGAAAATGTGAAGGAATTTCTTGACATTGCCATGAGTTTTCTCTCAATAACGTAGTAGATTGCCTTTCTGTCTTTGAAATTATTTGCACTGACAACATTTCAGGGTCTCAGATTTTGACATAATGGAAATGACAGGATAATATATTGACTTTGGCAATTACCAGTATAATATTCAATTTACTATGAGCAGGAGGGCTGTGCTTGCTGCTCTGTCTGGTAACTGAAACTTCTTTCCTCACTGTGCTGTCTGAGAGGCTGCTGAGCTGTGATGTGCTCATCCTGATAAATGGTATCACTGCCTCTGAACTGCAGAGCCTGTACAATAGCCAAGAACTAAATGTGGCCTCAGGGCATCTGCACCATCCCTCCTCTCATTAATGCTTGTACCACTGCCAATCTCAAATGTTCCAAAAACATGAGTCCAGCATTCCCAAAATTGCCAAAGTGGATGAGGTGGGATACAATTTTGGAATTATTTCTGAACTGATTTGAGGCATAATTTTTCTCCCTTTTAGTTTCTAGCTATCATAGGATGTAGGAAGGACACATTTCTATATTTTTGCTGTAGCTGCAAAGGCACATTCTTTTCTTTTCCTTTCTTCTTCTTAAAGAAAACCAAAATGGTCTTGAAAATCAAAATGCTTTGCCCTTATTTTAAATCCAATTTTTCCATCACACAGTGTATAAAATAAGACTTGAGATAGAACTAAGAAAGCTGGCAGTGCTAAGTCTCTGAGCCAGCTATGAGTGGACAGCTGCAACATTTATGAATGTCTTTTGTTACTGTTTTGTCTGGATTTTAGTGATTTTCTGGAGTGTTTTCTTTGACAAAATATCTTCATGAAGCTACTTTCTAAAATTACTTTTCAATATGTGTGTTGATTTCATAAATATTTATGTACAATCTGCTATTGACAACGCTTTGTCAAATTGATGAAGCATAGGATAGATACATGGAAAACGAGTTGGATTAAAAACTGGTTGAACTACCAGGTTCAAGTGATTGTGATCAGCAGCACCAAGTACAGCTGGAGGCCAGCCACTCCTGGTGAACCTGAGGCTGATCCTGGGGCCAGTGCTGTTTAACATCTGTATTAACAATGAGAGTGGCAGGACAGAGTTTAGCTTCAGCACGTTTGCAGATGGAGCAAAGTGGGGGGAGTGGTTGGCACACCAGAAGGCTGTGCTGCCTTTCAGAAGGACCTGGACAGGTGGGAGGACTCAGCAACACGAGCCTCATGAAGTTCAAGGAAATGCAAAATCCTTCACGTGATGGAGTATAACCCCATGCATCAGGATGGGCTGGGGGCAAACCATCAGGAAAGCACCTCTGCAGAGAGGGACCTGTGCATGTTGGTGGATGCCAGGCTGAACACAAGCCAGTGAGATGCCCCTGTGGCAAGCAAGGCCAACAGCTTCCCGGGCTGCATCAAAAGGAGTGTTGCCAGCCGCTGGAAAGCTGGTCCTTCCTCTCTGCTTAGCACTGGCAAGGCCACATCTCTCAGTTCTCCAGTGCAAGAGAGGTAAGGATGTGCTGGAGTGAGCCTAGCAAAAGTCCAGAGAGAAAATGGGGGAATGAAGCATCTGGTCATTGGGGAAAAGCTGAGAGAGCTGGGACTCTTCAGCCTGAAGCTGAGAAGGCTCAGGGGGTCTTCTCAATGTCTGTAAATACCTGATCGGAGGAGAGGAAAGTAAAGAAGTCTGAGTCAGATCCTCCTCAGTGCTGCCCAGTGAAAGGTAAAAGGCAATGGACACAAAGTAAAACACAGAAAATCCCACTGAAATAGAAGTAAAAACTTCATTTTTACCATTAGAGTGGTCAAACACTGACACAGGTTGCCCAGAAAGGTTGTGAAGTCTCTGTCCTCGGAGATGTTTAAAACCTGCCAGGACATGTCTCTGTGCAACCTGCTGTAGCCAACCCTGTTTAGAGCAGGGGTCTACACAATCTCCAGAAGTGCCTTCACACCTCAGCCGCTTTTTGTGATTCTGCAATAACAAGGCTAGTTGGTCACAGACAAATTACATATTATTGTTAGCAACTAGTGTGTGCAAATTTGACCTTGAAGATGAGGCGAGGTGATACCACTAGGACATTCTACCTGTGAAGAGGGACTATGCCACATGAGGTTTTGCCACAATTCATCTACACTCCGTACTGATGTGGCTAGGTAGGAAACTATGCTAGTTTTCCATAGCATTCCTGTGATTTTCTGTATTTTCCTTTAACGGAACAGACAGTATCCCCACGCTGTGACTCTAACTGAGTTTATGAATTTCTGTAGAAGTGGCAGTTCACTTGAACCCAGGCTAAACTGTGAGGCAAGCAGTGAGATAGTTGGATATCTGCTGAATACTGTAATGACTATGATACCCTCATTTTATGGGAGCCCTTGAAATAATTAACCAGCTTATATTGCTCCCTCTTATACCTGAAAAAAGTGTACAGGAGAGCTACTGAAAATGTTCCAGTTTATTCATTGCTACCTGGGAGCTAACACACACACAAAAAAAATCTATTTACATTTACTTCATGCTCTAGCTGTACCACAGTTGCTGGGCTTCATTGGCAGTTTCATACCATGCCAGGCCCTTACTTCAGTGCACATGTTGCAACTTCACTGGTGACATAGTCACCTCATGTGAATGCTGAGACATCTGAACTCACAGTCTCTTTAAAAGTCAGCACTAAGTGACCCTGATGGCCTTTTTCAATTTGTAACTTAAATCAGAAGTTGTATGATGGTGAGACTGCTTCTCATCTCTGTCTTCAAGCTAAAGATGGGTTAAAAATAAAAGACCAAAAGAAGTTAGGAACTGCAGCCAGCTCTTTACTACTCTGTGAGAGTACAGTCCTGTGAGGTGTACCTGAAATGAACCATCATATGTTAAATCACTCATCTCCATCACAGGTAAGGAGAAAATTACAGCCCTGAAAACCAAAGCATATAAGAAAAACTAGTCTTATAAGAACAATGAATGTAGACTACAAAATCCCATTTGTCCTGTTACTGCATTTCGCAACACCAAAATGAAGAAATAATTTTCTCCTAGTGAAATCTTTTCCACCTGCACAGACAGGTTCCCCTTAAAATTTAGTTTACTACAGTTCACCTAAAATGAGGAGGAGAACCGCTCCCATTTCTCAGTCGTTGGACATGATCTTTGGCAACGTTTTGCCTCACCAGCATGGTATGATACAAACAGTATTAAGAAGTTACCTTCCACTGTTGTCTATCTGAGAGATGATTTGAGCTCAATTCTCTACAACTATCCAGGTGCAACACTCATCTGTAAACACCAGATTACTCTCTGTAGCTTGCTTGTGGAAATAACAAAAGCAAGTAGATCTACCATGCTTAATCAGTGACATCCTTTACTAGGGATGAACAGAGTCCCCATGTGAACCACCACCCTGTCCAGCCATTTAAGCCAAGTGGAAAAGTAAGATTTTCTCCCTGAAGCAGATTCAGTGGGTGCAGTACCTGCTGCAGTCACAGCTCAAAGCTTTCTCGCCCTGGGTCATCTCTCCCTCCTGTGCCACTGTGCTCCCACCATCACTGCTTGGTTTCCTGGGATCTGGCCATTAGTGTCACCTCCACTAGCTGTACTCTTCCTGATTGCTTGCACTTACCTTCTGTAGCAAAAATAACCCCTAATGTCTCTGGAGAATGACTCTGATTTGCAAAGACTCCAAGTGTATCGCCCCAGAACTGACTCATTTATTCTGAAGGGATAAAATAAAAGCTTCCACAAAATAATTCTCTAAGCTCCTAGAGAACAAAGTCTCTGAGCTCCTTTTTTATAAATATGCACGGTCTCTCTTCATCCAAAGATGAAAAATAAAAGGAAGATCTGAAAACAAAAGGAAGAATCAACGGAGAGAAGTGATTGTTTTGACCTCCCAGCTAAGACTAACAGGTATCTTTCAACAGGTGTGAAATTTTCCACATGCACCTAATTTCTTCAAATCATCTCAGAGGAGTTACTGTCTCCCAGAAAAAAGTACATGTCAGCCTGAAACTCACTCCAAGTAATTTCTCACTGGGACATACAGCTCAAATTCACCTCTTCAGTCCAGGCAGAGTATTGCAAACACTCAGCACCAGTGAGGCCAAATAAGTCAAGCCAGACCTGACACCACCACTCTTCACCCCATCTGCGTTAATGGGCCTCAACATGCTCTCCAGCAGCAAAGGTCAGCTCTTGGAATGTGGAATCAGCTGGTACCCATATAGGCAGCCACAGTTTCAGAGAGCAATATTGTCACAGAGAGCTCTTTACTCAGGTCTTCAGGGTTATGTGAGATCCAGTGTAGTCCAGCAGAGTTTTGCTCTTTCATATGGCACTAAGTAGTGGTGGACAGACCACATCAGTGCACATCTGTCACCTGTGCTGTCTAAGGACCTGGGAGAGGTTTGCTGCCACTTGTGGTGCCTCAGAACAAATCCCCTCTCTTGGTGCCTGGGCTTCAGGCATGCCAGATGAGGTAGATGCCATCACTGATTGTCTGTTTGTGTACGGAGCAGGGTAAGGGTGTCAAGCTTCAGATGTGGGATTTAGGGGTTGCCATAAAACAAGTAAGCACTACTCTGCCCAGGTGTCCAGGCTGGGAGCTTGGTGCAGCTCTGTGGAGAGCAACTGGAAGGTGTTGGAGTCTATGCCACCATGGTCCTTCTCTCCCATCACCCAGCTCCTTTCTCATTCTTTTGAAAAACAATCACTAGAAGGGGTGTTAGCAGCAAGGAAAAGAGCTAATACACCATTTCCCCTGCCACCTCATCCTGGCCAGATTTTCATCCCACACCTGGGGAATTCTGTAGAAGAAGTGGCACCATTAATAGAGTTAGTAAACACGAGCTTTTGTAAAAGCCTCTGGCACTGACTTGCAGCTGACAAGGAGCAAATGGACACAGCAATGACTTAAAAAGTCATTCTTTTACCCAAGGCTGCCTGCAGTCTCAGACTGCAGGAGGGGAATGCCACTGCAAAACAGATGCCAGGCTGCCAGAGACCCTTAAACTTTACACTTCAATGGAATTTCTTCCTTTCTAGTACCCACACCACCTTCACAGCCTAACTGCATAGAGCCTTGGAGCCTGGTGATGACACTCAGTGACTGCAGGGCAGCAGGATGAGTGTCAGTGATCTTATCTGGGTGCCCTCCTCTCTAATGCCCACAGTGAGATCAGGGAGTGCCAGAAATGTCTGAGTCTGACCCATGATTACTAATTGGCATTAAGGTTAGTTAGGAGTACAGTGGAAAATAATTAGCTCAGGTGTGGCAAGAGCATTTGTATGGTAAGATAAGACAAGACAGAAACCAATTATATGTAGCACAAAGCAAATGTTGGAGTGGAACGTCACCCAAATATAGAGGAGATCACAGAAGCGGTGGAGTGACAGTAGGTACGTGAGAAGGGCTGACTGATCCACTGAGGAGGAGTGGACTGTTTTCTTCTTGGTTTAATTTTTTTCTTTGTGTGCCAAGCTCCACCAGCATGTGTTGTCTACAGGCAAAGGTGTAACACCAGATTTCAGGATAAGCTTGGATTTCATCCCAGGCTTGTGAAACACACATGCCATGGATCTTGAGGTGCTTGTTTAAAAAACAACCAAGATTAAGTTGGGTGCACGAGACAGTGAGGAATGTCAGTGGAAATATATAGAAGTGGTGTTCCCTGAAGCCAGGATTTAGCAAATAAGTCAAGGAAAAATGTATAAACACTGTGACCTGGTGTGACTGCACTTGCAACAAACTGAGAGAAAATCACGGCAGAGCACTGCACATGCTGAGAAATATGGGAAGACAGCATGCAGGTCATAGAAAAAGCCAGTCATAGAAGCTGCGGCACTTGGTTGAAAAGGTGGCTTGTTCCTGGATTTGATACAAGGAAGATGAAAATCCAGGGAAATCTGAAGTATGTTACTGGAAAAATTGTCAGTCTTCCACAGATATCTGGCAGTCAGACAGCAGCATCTTATCAGCTGCTTATAATCAGTTTTCCAGGGGAAAGGTCATATTCCTGAGAAAAGGCTAGGTAAACATCATTTTCTAATCCTCATTAGCACACATTAGCATGTCTAGTTATTTTAGTTTTCTGATACTTCAAACGCATTCAAGCGTTAAAACAAAAACATTAAGCTAAAAGAGCATCCATATCAGTTCAAAATAAAGCTCTTGAAACCCACTACAGATCTTTTTTTGCATTGTACTGAAATATTTAAATCACATGGTAGCACACAATTTTTCCTCTGAGATGCCAGCTTCTTTGAACGCACAGGTAAGTTGCTGCTCAGTCAACAAAACACTATCTAATATTTTTTTATCTTCCTTGATCAACAGCATGCTGGTCTACAATGCTTCATTATGAAGTGACATCCTTAAGAAACAGGCTCAAAGTCAGAGTACCTGGGGAATTACTGACAGAAAGGAAAGACATCCTTTTCTTCACCTGCTGGTACTTAAGTCTTATTTACAGGTAATTAAGAATTTACTGGTAAAAGAATCTGAAGA
This sequence comes from Atrichornis clamosus, assembly GCA_013400975.1. Lineage (NCBI taxonomy): Eukaryota > Metazoa > Chordata > Aves > Passeriformes > Menuridae > Atrichornis > Atrichornis clamosus. The sequence continues at coordinate 29,642 of WBMZ01008929.1, forward strand.
TACTTCTCACTGTTTCTAGGCCTTACCTCACATATTAAATTTAAAACCCTCTATGATAGTAAGAGATTCAAAATGAGCACATGATCTAAACAGATAAGAGAGACAAAATGTGTTGCAGAAGATACTGTTATCTATGTTTCGTAGACAGGGCAACAGAGGCACAGACTGTTTGGATGTATACATTTGCCTAAATATCTCATACAACAAGTCTGAACAGAGCTGAAAACTGAGCCCTCACATCTTGAGCTCTACTCCAGGGATGAACAAGGGTATTTTCAAAATGTCTACGTCTCACTAAGCAAAACTTCTTAGAAATCTCACTGTCCTCAGGACAGAGGATGAAGTCACAATGGTAACACTATTTTCTGAGAATGCAGCATCATTTTACTTTGTGCAATCCCTTTGCATAAGCCGCTGAATCATGGTTCTTATCTTGTCATTCAATTTTCATTCTGGATCAAAGGTGATACTAAGACAAATGAAATCAACACTTCAAAGGAATGAAGATGAAGTCTTGCACATACTTGCAGTGCTTCATAGCTCTCAAAAGGAATAGAAATTTATTTGATCTTCTTGATTATACTATAATATTTTTTCTATTCTCTGCAACCCAGTATTTCAGACCATGTGAACTGAACACTTCTCTCCACTTGATTGGAAAATTGACAAGGGTGACATCCATGTTCTTGTAACACTGAAGTGAGTGAAATGCAAAGAGACAGTGAGAAATTTTATCTGTAGGAAAGTACAGCTCCAGCAAACTTCGTCATCAGGGAAAGAAAATGCAAAATCAGAGAAGGAAGAACAGTATGGTAAAGGGATATGCAAAACTGTAGCTATAAGTGATGTGCCAAGTTCATGAGACTCATGTATGAATGGCAGGAGAAAATTCTGTAGAGAAATACCTCTGTGAATGTGGACCACCATGCAAGGGCTGGTCAAATATCACATATTTTCAGAAGACTTTGCATGTAAGCTGTAGCATACCATGTACCACAGTCCCCAAAACATTTCTGTTGGACACCTTTCACTGAGGGACAAGAGTCAGGAGCATCCATAACAAAGTGGAGGATGTCATGGTGCTCAGGACAAGCAAAGGATTAAGAGGGACTGGTGTGTAAGGATTTCAGCTCTATATTCTATGCACATGTCATGGACACATTATATTAATATCTGTGTATTAAAACTGGTGTAAAGATATTTTAAAACCTCTGAAACAGTCAACTTGTCTGATAAATAATGTGAAGAAAACACCAAAAACCCAACAAACCTCTGAAATTGCAAATAGATATTCTGTGGCATAAATTACCTTCAATTGTGATTTCTTAGCTAGTATGATTTTAGTGTTTTGCTTTTGTGTAATATCTAGAACAAGTGGGGGCTGATACAGTAATTTGAGACTGGTATAACATCAATAAGATAATCTGGTACTTACAAAAATCTGCTTGATGAGCATTCTTCAACTTTATGATTCTTACAGTAAGCAAGGAGTAAGGTGTCATTTCTTTCTGTTGAAAAACAAAAAAACCCAAAGGAGATGTATTTTAAAGTTTTGAATATGTGTATTGATTGTAATACAACCAAACACTGAAAAGAACCCAGGTTCTGCTAAAGTTTTCTCTTCCATTTGGCATCACAGCAAAAATATAATAGGCAGCAAAATGCACTTTCTCTACAAACTTCATCAATCACTAAGCCTGTAGTTATCTAAGCATACAAACAGAAGGTGTGGAAGAAGGGGATGAATAGGAAAGTGGAGATGGGGTAAATAAGCTGAAAAAGTTAATTTAGCCAGCAACATTAAATTGTACGCATGACCATCAGCAGCCATTATGAAGAAAAAATTCAGTGAATCCACATGTGAGAGATGCTTCAAATTTAGTTGGCTATTGACCAACTGTCTGTGTTGTGCTGTAGGTAGAATCAAGACCTATACAAAAGTTTCTGCTTTTAATGCCATGCTTGGAAAATTGGAGACAGGTGGTAAAAATGATAGGTCTTTTAACATTTTCTTAGTTGTTTCTAGAAGAATCATTTTCATGAGAGAGAGATGCCTATGGATGAGTGTTAGCACCTCAGGGAATGTCTCAGCCCTACACAATACACAGCTTTGGACTCACACTCCTAGTTTGCTTTGTAGGAACACAAGTTTTCCTTACCAAGTCTGGCTATCTGATTGATAGACATGGAATAGTATAATCAAGTTTAGTATAGTATAGAATAGTATAATATAGTTTTGACTACAGTCCTTAATTTAAAAGAAGGCTATCTCCGGTTCCTTGTTGAAGGTGCTGGGCCTGACCAACTGAGTCTGTAAAAGCTGTGACAATCAGGTGTGCTTGACGGATTTTACATCTTCAGAAAACATGTTCATCATGTCCATTAGCAGCAACAAGAACAAGCAGTATATCAGAAAAAAAAAAAAGCAGAGAATAGAGAAAACTCATTATGGCTGCAACACAGATGGCTATATTGATTCCCTAACTGTGGGAACAGCTGTGGAAAATTTATCAAAATAGCTGAAGTTTGTAGAAAGGAAAGAGAGTTTCCTCATGGTTGTACACAAGAGACTGAATGAAAAGGATTAATCAGCACTGGGGTTGGATGCCTCTATCACTGTTTAGGAAAAGAAGCAGAAGAAAAGGAGGAATTTCAGAAATTTCAGACTGTATTGAGTAATGAGTTCCCAAGGTGATGTATGATTATAGTAGTAACTTGTTAGATAGAAGAGGTAACCTAGAACCACTGCAGTGAATGTCAGAGGATGTGGCTCTACACAGGAAAGAAAATGCAAACTCTGTCAAATCCTGAGGTCTGACTGCTACTACTGTGTGAAGAGCTTTAATCTGCATACAAATATGCTATCAGCAGATTCTCAATTGGGTATCTCCAATAAAAGGGTAAGCTATAAATACTATATCTATAAATAATATATATCTAAAAAAGTCACCTTGAGATAGTTGGCTATGAAATAATAAGGAATTTTTTAAGGACTTTGGAGCAAAACAAACATTATGGCATTAAAATGAGGCAGATTTAGGAACAGGGAAGAGTTAGTTTGCAGTTTTAGTAGCAAGGGTCTGTGGAAATTATAAAATTACCAAACTTCTTATGATGCCATTTGTGGATTTGCAAAAAGATATTCAGACACATAATACTGAAGGCACAGTACATATTGGGTGAAGCAATAGGTGGCCACTTCAGTGACCAATAGGTGGTCACTGCAGTGGAGGCCTGATGGTAGTCACTGATACTCAGGAAGAACTAAAGGAGAACTTGAGATAATGGCAGAAGACAAATAGCTCAGTAATTATTAGTAAAGTCACGTCACAAAACATCACCAACAAGAAGAGGTGGACAAAGAAAGAAGCTGTTGTGAAAGCTAATGACCAAAAGTCTGAAAAGATTATCTGTAGTGAAATAGAGGAGTGCTGGTGGAAGATGGTGAAATAATTAGATGTTATCTATTTTCTGAGAAACTTCAGTTAAAATAACAGGGAAAAATTCTCAAGTTAAATAAGAGAAAGCACATACAGAGGTGCTGCTACTGTGACAAAAGTCAAAGACTGATAAAAAGGTCAAAGCATAAGAAATCAGTGAGACAAGACAGTACATCAGCTGAAGTGTGTAAAGCATTGGACCATGGGGAATCCATCATGACAAAATTTAGCTTAACCTCTCAAATAATTTCCATCTCTATAAGAATGAAAGATATGAAGGTCATAAAAGGAATTTACCAGAAAAAAAAAGCAGTAATTTTCAGGCTATGAAGTTATGCAATGAAATGGCAAGATTGATTTTTTTAATAAATGCTGGGTAGTTGAAAGGCATGTTAAATAGAAGTTATTCAGTGCCTAAAATAACCATAAGGCTTTGCCAATGAGCTCAAGTTTATAACCAGGAATCGCAACATCAGAATGTTTTCAATGAGTTCACTAATTAAAATGCTAACACTGTTTGCTGTGAGGTACTGAAGTAGCACAACCAAAACCACAAGAAGACTTAAGTGCTGAACAAATGCATTCTTTCTATCAGGCTACAAGGAATAGAATACCTTGGCTTCTGGGTAGGTGTATTCCAAAACTATAAAAGAAATTAATCACTGTTGCTCAAAATTGTATGTAGAGGTAAGATCTCAGAATTATCAGAACAGAGGCTGGGCCAGTTCCACTCTATTTTTTGGACTATTGTTAGACTATTTCTCTTCCATCAACAAGGAACAACTCAATGTCTTCTTACCTCAAACTGTTTTGTTCTTAAAAGAACAAATACTCCTTAGGTTTGTCCTTTTGTTTCTATAACTTTCTCAAAAGTAGTACTCAGATTAGAGAAATACATATAAACATTAGCAGACATATCTCAGGAGAAATAAAGAACTACAGGAACTGAATTTAATACTGGTGATCTCTCAGCCTCCTTTAATGGCAGCAGTCCTTCAGCCAGCATTTTGGAATGCGTGTCTTTAAAGATTGTCAGAGATGTGTAGTAACTACCATGACTTTTTAAGTACAAAAACAGAAACAGAAGCAAATGTGGGCTCTGAGAACACAAGTTTTCACCAAGTGCTGTTTGTGCACTTGCTCCTGCGTGCCATTGCAGCAGATTGGGGAAGAAATTGTGGGACAAATGCATCACAAGAACCTCTTATGTTGCATGCAAAGGAAGACAAACTGATAAAGAAATTGGGGGGGGGGGGGGGGGGGGGCGCCAGAGGACTATATTAAGAAGGACAAAAAAAAGAACAAACAAAAAAGCAAGAACAAAACATTAGAACATACCCAGTGTTTCCGCTGAAGAACAGTAAAATAGGACACAGACTAGACAGTGTCGAAGATTATGCAAGTTTTCAAACACCTGTGGAATTGTGTTAAGAAAGTGGATAGGGATATTTGGTGTCACAGGAAGATGGCTTGGTGCAAAAAGAAGCAGTTTATTTAAATTTGAAGAGCTTACCAGGGGAACAGCGGGACAGAGTACCCAATCAGCCCTAATGTACAGATTAGAAACTTGATTGAATGAGAAGCAAGAGCTATTTCTCAGCTCCAGGAGAAGAGCACTGAGTAGGGGCTGTGTAGGAGAAAACCTCAGTGTGAGCTGTGCATGTAAACTCTGTGCACTGGGAGGAAGTCTCACTGTAGTGCCCTAGAGAGTGCTGTGAAAACAAGGTACTGGCAAGAGCCAGAGCACACCCAGCATTCAGACATGGGAAAAAGACCATGAGAGAGAGAATGGAAAAAGGGACTCAAGGAATTAAGAACAGAGGAAAGAGCTAGTGATGGGAACCTGTAAGACACGTTCAGTGTCTTTGGTGGCAGAGAAAATACAGTCAGCTGAGTCATGGCTGAGTTTCTCTCAGCCTGTTCCTTGCTTCCTGGATCTATTCCTGGATCTAGTTAGAAAAGGTTTTTCATAGCGTACAGAACCAGTCTGTACTTTGAAATGCCCCTGCCCCACTCAGTATGACACTCAGATGGCCATACCAGCCGAATAAAAGTTCTTCAGAAAAAAACCAGCTCTGATTTAGAAAACATTTTCTTTCCCTCCTTAGGGCATTAAAGGAGGAACAATGTTCAGTGATCATAGAAATAGTAATTTGAGGCACCAATGTCTTTGAAAAGAACTATTAAGCAAACTATTAACTATAAAGCAAACCTCTGAGACATCTTCTTTAGAGAAGGCAGTTAATGAAAAATTAGTTTCTGTAATACTTTTCTGTAGGCCAAATGCCAGACATGAAAAATACTGCATGTAATTCAAAGAGCAAGATAACATCTTCTTGTAACTGAAGCTCAGGTCCCCGGTGCCATCAATGGAAGTCATGCAACTAATCGTCTTTTCCCTCTAGTCATCATCTATTGCAATTATACATGGATAATAATAAACTAAAAAGCAAGTGATCTGCCTCTGTTGATTATCATTTGTGTTACATTAAAAAAGTTCTAAGGTCAGGGAGGTGTTAATGTAATCAACCACCCATGAGTGACTGATTATCACAAGCACCCATTTTTAGCACAAAATTTGCAATCCATATTAAGCCATGGGCCATTGCTGATACTTAGAATAAAGGCAGTATTACCAAAAATATTTGTAAATCCACAGTGCACACATGAATAAATCCTCTTGCAGTCCCCTCTAGCAAAAGCAAATCTGTGTACCCTAACCCTCTGAACTCATCCCTGCAATGGCAGAGGGATGGGCAGATCGAGCAGCCTCCCTTACAGGCTCACTGTCACCCCTGCAAAAGGTAACCTTACATAATACACTTCAATGACAGATGCTTTTTTAAATTATTTTTTTAGTGAAAGGGTGAAAGTGTCCTTGATAATGTCATGGCTTTTCTAATTTTGAGGAGAACTGCTAAGGAATGTGCATCACAATGTTTATCACTTACATAGATCAAAAACTAATTAAAATCCTCCTAGTGCTCTGAGTTCTGATTTTATATCCAGTAGATACTTTGGTGAGACTCTCTGCCCTATGTTAATACTACTAATCTTGAGTAGAGATTATGCTTCCTAGTGTCTTGCTCTTTGCCTTACTGCACATCTGTTTTCGGTGCATGTGCAGGTCATAAGCCAGCATCTATTTCTTTAAGCTGATGATTTCCCAAGGAAAATACCTTTGTTTTTTCAAAATTTTTGGAAATAGGTAATTATTCTGTATAAGACAATGCACTAACAAATAATACCCACTGATAAATTTTCTAGATTTACTGGAATTCTGGGCTCCCTTACTCACAACTATTTGTGATCTTCCTTTAGCATGTTTCATCTTTCCTATATTCGTGTGTAAGCTACTTTAAGGCAAACTGTCAGATTGAGACTCCCTGAAACAGATGAAGAGATGTTCTCTTGATGCTTCTATCCATTTTAAAAAATGAAAGAGGTTTCACAGTTATGAATTGTTGTTACATTTTCCTGAAAGTTTAGCAGTGGGGCATATTTGGCTTTGCGCTCTAAGTAGGCAACAGCTAAATTCCATGCACAGCCCCAGGCATGTTTTTCTAAACCAAATGCAGTAATTATTCAGTTTATCACACATCTGTGCAAGGTCATCTCAAATTGGGACAAGTACTTAGGCAACTGTTTGAGCATTCACATTAAGGAAAGCTTTATACCTGTTTATTTCTTCTGGGACTCAAGGTCTGCTATAAGCATGTTATCCTTTCTAACAGCTCTCTACTAATAATTGTCCTCCTGTTGAAGATGGCAAGCTATGACTTGCAAAAAATCAAGGCAATTACCAAAAGCTACCCAGAAAACCAATGCCAGGAAGAGGCAGAAATTGGCCAGCTTAGACAAGTCTGTGCCTTTAATGCCAGTATTCTGCCAAGCTTTATTACAGAGAAGACATATTCAAAGCCAGAAGGCAACTAAAGAGTGTCTGAGAACGTCTTTGCAGTTAAACACCTGTGGATAGCAAAGAGAACTTTCAGAAGTCCATTGGGTAGAGAGAAATAATGACATGAATAATGAATTGAAGCTGTGGAAGGGGTCCCATAGCCCCTTATATGCAGGCATTTATGACCACAGGATTTTTTTTTTTAAATGTATATATATATTACTTCATGTACATTCAAAACATATACTGGATTCTAACCATCTTTATGTAAATGTAACTATGTTAGTGGTAAGGAAGGGTTAGATGTTTTTAGCCATGGATATCTAAACCGAAACACAACTTCAGTATGAATACATTAAATCATCACAAATCTGCTAAGGAGATTGGATCACTGTTTTCCCCAATAGCTCCTTTTCTTCCCTTAGTACATTCTCCTGCTGAGCTTTAGCACACAGACACACACAGAGCAAATTATGAACATCTAAATCCCAGGTCAGTTTTGCTTATGTTGCTTTGCAGTTTACATCAAGTTTCACATCCCTCTGATAGTTTGTCACCCTTTTGTACGCTAATTTCCATCTGTAGGAGCTGCCAGCATGCTGTTAACAAGAGATCAGTTTGATCAATCAGTTTGATACGGTTCTGACACACATAAGCAAAACAATGTTTGTAGTTTTCTCTTCATTTGGAAGTCTGGTTACATAAACAAAATAATTAAACATACAGGTTTCCTATGAGCTATAGATACTTAAATCATAAATCATTTAAGATGTTATCAAAAGTAAGTTTTCCTTTTGTTTGGAGTCCACAGGTTTTACTTTGAGGCAGCTTGACACAATGGCAGCTGCAAAAATAATCACTGATAGAGCTGCCGCGTGTTTAATGCAACTATAACTGTCACAAGTCCTGCCAAGGTTACTAGAATTGTTCTTCCATTGAGAAGCAGTGTGCAGTGATCAAAGTGGGCATTTGTTCTGGAAACTGGCATTAATGACCAAATCCCAAAGGGTCACCAACAACCATGCTCTGACCTTCTGACTCTGGCAACATTCTCTATTCGTTTTGGGCGAAAGCTCCATTAAATCAATAGAGATAGATAGCATTAGAAGAAGGCCTAAGTCAGACACATTTTAACAGCAAATTTAGAACATTTTCATTAAGGAATTTCTCTAAGGAAAAAAAATCATGAAAATAACACACTCTGTGTAAAAAGATAAAGGAATAAAAAATTAATGGTATGCAGATGCTGCACCTAAAGAAAATTTTCTTTCATTAAATGTTCCTATTTCTACAAAAGCATGTGAATCTTTAATAACAAAATCTGGGAGGAAAAAAAAATCCTATCATTCCCCAAAAAGTATTGTTAATTTGTTGAAGTTGGTACCTTAGCATCCTTGCTGGGGGCTACATAGTGCATCATCCATTTTCTTTCTTCATTTTCCAAGAGGCTTGATTTGCTGCTTGAATGCTGCTGGGGGAGGAAGAACAAAGGATTAAAAAGAAGGCAAAGGTCAATTTTTTTACTTATTTCAGTTCCTCAGTGTAGAATTCCAACATGGAATGGGCAATTTGTGTCTCCTCATTATGGCGAATAAAATAAACATGCCAGGAATGTGACAGTAGGTTCTGTGCTATATTGAAAGATACTAACTCCAGGTCCTGGTAACTGCAAATATTCAAGAAAGTACAATCTTGTTTTCCTGGAGATTTCTGTCCTAGAGGTAACAGCGGGCTTCACACGTTGTAGTTCAGGGGAAAATCTGAATCAAAAACTCAGAGACTCCTGCCAGGGTTTTTCTGTTTTCCACTTACCTGAGGTAAGGCAGAGGTTGATGCCATCGAGATCGCTGCTACATTAAAAGCAGCTGCTGTGAATGGCACATAAGTATTAGGCTCCACAGTTACCAGTGCCTCCTGACACAAATTTACAATCTTGAAGAGTGTCAGAAGTTGCTGAACAGGTGTTTTATTACATTGAGTCAGAGCTCCACCCCTCCATGGTTTCTGAAACAGGGACATTTCCCACCCACATTATTTGTCCAAAGAGCAGCTGCCGTAAGACGAGAACGTTCATATCTGCAGGTCTGGTGGCTGAGAGACCAAATCATTCCCACCTGGGGGCTCGAGGAAATGCAGTAGCAGCAGTAGCCTGATTGATAGGTATGATAGATATGATAGAGATCATCTGTGAGAGAGAGCCTTACAGAGGTATTCTAAAAGCGAGGATAGCAATAGCCTAATAAACACCATAGCCTAATAAACACATCTACATATTTTCTCTACTCAAACACCCTGAATTCCACACGATTACCTCCATCATAATAAAAAAAAAGACATTTTAAAAAACCGCTGTAGAGATGATCATTAGAAGGAAGACATTTACATATGAAAATAAGAATTCTTCTGAAGGAATATTTTTCCCTGAAAAGTGCTGTTGCATCATGATTCCTGTGTACACACTTGCGCTTACTGTAGTGTTCTACTTCAAAAGAAATTACAGAAGATATGATAAGCAACATTTCTCTGCTCCCTAAAACAAAATGTATCATTTTTGCATTTGAAATGTGTTACTTATTTCTGGGCTTCACATTTAATACAGTATGCATCTTAAGAAATTTAAATGAGATTCAAACATTTCACCTTGAAAAATCATTAAATGTTTCAACAAACTACAATGTCATTTTCTGATGCAAAAAAGTCAAGATTTCTGAGCACCTGTATTCAAATCATCAGCCAGTTGGACACTATTGGTAGATTATTGGAATTTAATGGACTGTTCATGCACATTTTGTTGTTGGGATTTGTTTTAATCTAATGAGGATCTGCATGTGTTCAGTACAACTCTAGGAAGCTCAGTGATTAAATTTTCTAAGATATTATGCAAGCATTATTAGGTACACATACGTTTGTATTGAAAGTCCTCCCAAATGATTAAAAGTAGTGCTTATGAAAGAACTTGAAATTAATAGGATGACAAAGCATCCTGCTTCCTCTAGAGACATAAGTATGAAATCATAGCTGCTCTGATTGTGGCTTTGAGTTTTGTACAAGGACCTTGACTGACAGAAACCAGACACAAACCCAATGACTTCTAGCAGTCTCATTACATACTTTTCTTATGTGAACAGAGTCATCAGTATGAAAAGTTGTTCTTACAAGAAGAACAAGTTAACACAATCTGATAATCTTACAAGTAGTATTCCATCCTCCCAAAGGTTTGATTTCTTCGGTTTAATTTTATAACTACATTATCTATTTGTGGTTGTTGCTTTATGAAATAAGCACATGTATTTTATCACAAAGTGCAAGTGAAAAATTTGCTTTGAATTTCCTTTCTCACCTTCATTGTATTGAAACTTTTTAATGGAACAGGAACTGCTTAATTGAAGCCAGAATTAGATACTCCACAGTAATAGGTTAAAGACAGTCACAAGCCTCTCACACACTTTGCCAGGTGTTTTGCTTAATATGAGCACTTGCACTTCTGTAAAAAAAGTTTTAGAATTTTTTTTTCTGTTCAAATGGTGACCAGAAACAGTTTAGACAAAAGTAATCGTACACACAAAAGCACACGCATTTTCTATTTCTTCTGCTACAACCTACCTGTATTTTTGGTTGAAATGCCTAGAAGATTTCAGTACCACAGCCAAGGAATGAGAACCTTTGCTACAATTATTTTGTAATTGTGCCCGAAAAGGTTATCAGATTCAGGTCTTGTTTCTGCAATGTGTGGAAGGGTGTGAGTTTTTTGCATGAGATCCTGTTTCCATTTACATTGTCGTATTGCACGTTTGGTTTTAAGACAAAAGGAAATGAATGAGGTGGGGGAAGAAGCCTGCAGCATCACTTAGGAAGCTGACTAAGGGTTGCTTGTTGCCCAACAACTAACTTTTCTTTCCTGACTCAAGCCTTCCCTAAACGAGATACCTGTTCTTTAAGCTCAGGTCAGAGGTAGGCAAAGGTACTTTTGACTCAAAGCTGACGCCAGTACTGAATTTCCTAAATTAGTTCAAAGTTCAAAATTGCTTTTTGCTATGAAGCACTATTTCTTTAGAGGCAAACACATCCTTTTCACAAGGTATGCAACTAGGATACACTTGACCACTAAGTTAGACTATACGTTAGACTTATAGTACAAGCTGGTTGTGTTTCCTCTGTATTGAATGGATGAAAAAGAAAATGTGGCAACTGCAAGTAGTGAATAAACACCTCAGTATTGGATTCTTCTGGAGAAACCTAAAAGTGTCCAGATCACACACAATACCTAACTTCTGAATGTCTGAAGGTAGCTGAGGTGAATCCCACCCTGAGTAATCAGTATGTCCTCTTTAATCACTTGTTTCCAAAGTTACTGATGCTGAGGGAACCTGATATTGAGGAACTTGGTTTTGTTGTTAGCTCAGTACGTGATTCACCCTGTTGCAACGTGAAGCTACAAAACACCCTTGGGCAAAAGCTCTATTAGCATATAAATGAAAAACCCTCTCTGATATTAATTCAAATAACAAAGAAGAGGGTTTGTGATTACCAGAGTGGCAGAGAATGCAAAATTCAGTATGAAAAGTACCAGTACAAGTACAAACTTCCAGCGGTATTCTGGTTCGGGATCACAGCCTGACTTAGGATTGCTGTCCATAAAGCACAGGCTGTGCAGTGGTAGCTCATAGGTGCACTAAGGGACTAATATTAAGCTGGGTTTTCTGTGAAACCCTAGGCTACAATCTGTGGAAGTTCAGCAGCAGCTTTATAAGCATCTGAGGTAAGTTTGGGACAAATGCTAAATGTCAGAGGGAAAGATTGACAGGAGAGGACTGCAGCAACTCTCTGAAGGAAATGCACTCCTGATTGGTGGGACACAGCCCCAGTCATCAAATGATACATTTAGTGCAGCCCAAGGAGCAGAGAAACTGTGCTGGGCCATCCCTAGATACCCACACTTATGGCAATTTTGGGGTCTGTCAGCTAATGAGCTAGTGGTGAGATGCAGATCACCCAAGGTTGGTCTGCCTTGAACAGATTGTCATTTAAGGCTTTTATCTGCAATGATTTCTTTTATCTGCAATGATTTTTTTTTTCCCTGACTAGTCTACTGCTGAGACTACAATAAAAACATTATAAAACTACAACTACAACTGAATTAGGCCACTTTGAACATAATGCTCAAAGACATTGTTTGGATCAGATTTAATTATCCAAAGACTTATTAAAGTGACTGCTAAGGACAAAAGATCAGATAGATTTTGTGTTTTCTTTTCACTTTTCTCAATCATTCTTCGTGATGGCTCTCTTCAGCCTCTTTCCCATCCTTCACAGCTTCTCAGCAGCCTACAGACTTTTCTTTATGTCTTGTTCCTATATCATGGGCTTTTTCATATCATGTGCCTCAGCACATCTTCCTCTCATATTTTTCAGACCATCTTTCTGAACATAGGAGAAAGGGAGCTTCACTGAAAGCCCTTGTGTTTTATTCCTCATTAATATCTTTACTAGAAACAGCCATCTTCTACTCAGCAATACAGGAAAATGCAGCTAATATGCATCAGTGTGATGCTTCAGGCATTAAAAGTGTTATTACATTGTGTGCCATCTGAATAAAAGCAAAAATGTTCATGTCCATGTCAGAAATCAAGAGATCATAACAATCCCCATGACATTAATGCCAAATATCATTCACAAGAATCAAGATTTTATATGGCAATGACTTTGAAACTTTTGCTGAACCACATAGTTATTGCTGGTGACCCATATGCCCTTTATTTGAACAAGATAAATATATATGTCATAATGAGAGAGGTATACATAAACATATTTATCTGTAATTCAAATATAGATTAATGGAATCTTTTAGGTTAGAAAAGACCTCTAAGATCATTGAGACCAACTGTTAACCTAACACTGCCAAGTCTACCACTAAACCATGAAGGCATCAGGACAAAAAAAGTGAAATGGCTTCACAAAATTTGCACCATAATGTAAAATCAGCAGAAAAAGGAGTGTTTCTGTCCACCAGGAATATTATATTGCTTTTAAAAAGTCTCTGCATGCTCCTCCCCATGACAACTAGGGAGTATAGATATTTGCTTTTACATATATGCTAACTTTAATCAAACTCAGAGAAAATGAGAATTCAGAAAATATTTCAGAAACTCTCCAAGAAGTACTTAATGTCCTAGACAAATACTGACAGTAGCTCGTATTTGCACGGCTATTTGGTCTGTTTATTCTTTCACAGAACATAACCTCGCTTCTGATATGACTAGTAGAAGACCTGTGCATATGCATAAATGCAAACCTCTTTATTATGGAGCTTATATATCAAGTTTTTAATTTAGTCTTTCTTTGCAAGGCACACCCCTGTGTGTATTCTCGTTCTTACCAGCATCACCGTAGTATCCTATCAAACACTAAAAGACATTGGGACTGCTAAAGTAATTTGTCCTGAAATAACTGGCTTCTAAATCTTTTCAGCTTAGTAGATTAATGGTATCTTGGTATCTTAATAAAATCAGCAAGTGCTGGTGAGGTATGTCTTTGAGTTTACTCTTCTTGTCTGACATATGTGACATCATATGCTATCATCAACTTTAAATTTCCAGGGTTCATTGCAGTTTACTCCAAGGGATAAAATACACTACAAGAAACTAATTCATGCATGAAACTGTTGGTCACCAGAGTGCATTTCCTGACTATAGAGAGAAAAATGCCATTTCCCATGAGAACTGTTATTTGAGAGTCCCAGGCAAGGTCAGGGGAACCCCAATGCAGATGATGGGTTCATCACTGATTCTGGTAGTTCCTCAAAGCCTTCCCCATTGTTAAGCAGGACCAATTTTACACCCTCAGTGTAAAAGTGGCCATGGCACCTTTCTGAGTACTTTGCCTTTTCATCCAGGAGAGGTATAGCCAGAGTGTTTCAGCAGACATCAGCAGACTGCTTTTCTCAACACTGCAGTGGCTCAGGATTTGGCATAACGAAATGCCTAACTTTTCTGTCACTTTCTATGTTACAAAAAATAATAGGATAGTGTGCTATAAGACCAGAGCCCACATCTCATTCAGATGTCTCCAGTATGAGAGCCCTGGTGAGAAAACGCTATGGGAAAAGGACAACTTTAGGTAAGGCATACGCAGATGAGGAAAGGCTGCCAGCTACTGTGGGCATTTCCCATCCTACTTGCAGGCTGAAGAGGAAAAGGAAGCACAGGGTTAGGTGATGTACTCACTCCAGCTCATCTTGCAGTGATGCAATTCCTTGTGCCTCTTCCCTGTATGAGGCCTGGCTGTTGCAGAAGCTCTTGCATCCAGTATCTCCCTCATGTGCTGAAGCCGTGTTCATTCATTGTGCAATCTGAACTGGTGCGCATGGCAGCCAACCTTGCCCCGTACACAGCCTGTTGTCACTGGGAAGATGGAGTGATAGCCTTTCCAGGGCACCTGATAGGTCACGTAAGCAGTGCTTAACAAACCCAGGCTCTGTTAGGAGTCACACAGACATGCCTCAATGTTGCATTTTGTGCCACCTGAGCCGTCGCCCGTGACCCATGCCAGCTGCCCCAGGGTGGGGTCTCAGTGATGCTACATACATGACTCCATATGGGTACTAATAAAACAGTGCCATTTCTCGGGGAGTCCAAAAGGCTTCACAGTTGTCTGCAGAGCCAAGTGTGAGAGAATTTGGGACTGGCAGGCTAAAGAGTCTCACTCTTTTCCACAGGCTCCTGCTTAATAGAATACAAACCTGTGCAGGAATCTAGTGGTGTGGCCACATACTCACAAAAGGGCTGATCACAAAGATTAAACTCTGTCAACAGCTCCGCGTGGAAAGACTTTAAAGAAACAATTGCAAAACCTCTTAAGGAAGTGTTTCAGAAACGCGTAAGGAAAGAAACATTCTCCAGAAGATCGAGATAGGCAACTATGTAAGTACATCCTATTACATGCTAAATTAAATCACCATTGCAACATGAGACTGTGCTCAAACTCACAGACATCAAAGTCAAGCGTGACTCTTAGGTCAGGTCAAGAAAACACAGATTAAAGAAGGACAAATTCACAGTGGCAAACATTGCTGAATATCCATTATAATAAAGTACGGGAGCCACATGTTACTAAAGCATGTGGAAACCTGTCTAAACAGCTCTTGCATACAACTCTCACATGGTGTTGATATTTTGACCCCATGTGATGTAACGACTAAAACCTACTCAGTTAGATCACATTACACAGATAGGACATGAAAGGAAAATGAATTATTTGATGTATTTCCACAAGTCCAAGACAATGATAAACTCATATATGCAAATAAAAAGGAAATGCATATGAAGAGTAAGCAAAGTGCTATCAAAGGTTTGGACTTTTTTCTTCATATAGAAAGCAAAATAACTACTAATTATGCAGCTAAATCAGGAATGCTAATAGAACATTTGTATACTATGTTCAAAAAGAAGCCACCTTACATGTTTCATCAAAGGATAATAAAAATGAACTCATACAACACAAAGTAAGACAGAACAGAACCAATTAGTTTCTAAAGCATAATCTAGGATTCTTGACTATGGCTTAGCTGTCTTAATTCCTTGTATACTGCAGAGCTGCAGAAAGTTGAAAGAAAGTGAATATTGTGCCAATTTTAAAAAGTAGCAAGGAGGATATGGTTATGTGTCAGCAGTTTGTTTACCCTGGCTACCATTGCCATAATGAACACAATATCTGACTAATTAAAAATCAATTATCATATATTATCACTCTCGGTTCTCTTGCTGTTCCTCAAAATGTGGGCTGGCAGCCATGCATGCCAAATGCTCCATCATCCCTGAAGTGTTAATAGAAATACCTGTTTTAAATGAAGAGTTTCACGTTGCACACATTCTTTACATTTATGTTTAATACATTTTGTGCAGCATTTGTTAATGCATGCATGTTTATATTATAGGTAACTTTCAGCATACAAAGCAATTATACACTGAAAACTGCACTCCACCACACAAGGGAGTGTTTTCCCAAAAAAAGATTGTTGATGTGTAATTAGTTGGCCTTAGGACAGTCATTAACTTGTATAATTTACTATCTGGACAGCAGAGGGTTCCACCCAACCAAATTCCATATGTGTGTGTGTGTGTGCATAAAAACAACAGGAGTAAAAATTATATCTGAAACATCTGCATGAAGGCAGAAATAAGGGACCTACCTCATGAGCATACGAACTGAATGCCTAGCCACATGGTTCAGTAAAGAGCTTAAGAAATATGTAGCTGGAAAATAAATGAACAGGTAAAAAGGACAGGAAAATTGTTGGAAGTTAATATTAATAAAGACAGATATAAATGTGTTTTGCTTTCTTTTTATTTTTCTTTTTAAAATCTATTCATATTAAACTCTGTGAAAGTCTTCCTTATATTTGGATTACGCACAGAAATTCTTCTTTGATTTCCTTACCTTAGGTATGTTGCAGAGGTGATGCCACTCTGGGACCAAAGCGTGTCCTGTCCTAGGTATGTATTGGCCTTGCAAACCAGAGTACTGAAGCTGTCTCTAAGTGACCAGAGTGCAGTAAAGCTGCAAGGGATGTCAAAGCAATTACAGGACGTCCTCCCAGAAAGGTGCATGGGGTAGCAAAATGGTGATGCAAGGTAACTGCATGGAAAAGAGATCTTTCTGGGGTTAGCATGAGCAGAGGTTCCCTGTAAGGTGATGAGCAATTTTGGTAAGCCCTGCACTGACTCTGGAAGTCAGTCAGTAGGAAATAGTGCTTTTCAATATGAAGAAACAGATCTTGTTTTATCCTGCAATATCAGGGGTTTTTTTTCACTAATAGTCTATTATGCAAAGATAGCAAGTTTTGTTATGCAAAGATTGAAAAGAAAGTATATATTACTAAGGTAAAGAATAATTTTTCCAACTGTTTTCAGAAGTAGTCCTCAATGAGAAACATCACTGAAAAGAGTTTTCTTCTGAGGAATTTCTTAGAGTTTACCAGTCTCAAACTCTATTATTCGTTAGTGTTTTGGAAATAAACAAGGCACCCTGACTGGCCAGATTTGCAGTAGAACAAAAATGGAGTAATTCTGAGGACAGGGCAATCATAGAGAATGATCTGACCTGCTTGACCGGCCTGATTAACCATGGCAAAATCTAACGCACTGAAGTGCAAAGTTATGATTAAAGGAAAGACAAATCTATGTTACAATTTACTCCCCCATACAGAAGGGAAGACTAAGTGTGGAAAAACTAACTCACCAGTTTATGGAAGGCAAATGATTTGTCAGAATTCTCTAAAGGCAAATGAGGACAACTGGATTCTGTATAAAGAAACTGGGAACTCATTTATATGTAAGTATATAGGAATAACAAAGCAATGTTAATCTCAGTGTATAGCAGTAGTGGGAAGGGTACTGAAGTCTGCATTTGATAAAGGGACAATGGAGAATTGGAGGGAGTGCAAGAGCAGAGATACAGCTGGATACAGCAAATAAAGAGGGTTTTATTATCAGAATTTGAAGGGTTGAATCTACTGGTTTGACAAAAAGAAGACTAATGTAAAGTTGGTACCTTTCATAAAATCCATCCTAATAAAGAAACAGTGGTAATGCAACGGCTTCTAAGTTACTAGGAAAAGATGTAATATGCTCATGCCTGGGCTCTGGCCAAACTAAACAAGGCTGAAAACAAGGTGCATACTCATT
The DNA here is from genome assembly GCA_013400975.1 of Atrichornis clamosus. Lineage (NCBI taxonomy): Eukaryota > Metazoa > Chordata > Aves > Passeriformes > Menuridae > Atrichornis > Atrichornis clamosus. The sequence continues at coordinate 47,665 of WBMZ01008929.1, forward strand.
GCTGGGAGATGATCACCCACCACAGCACACCTCCATGAAATGTGGTGACTTCACCATTCCAGGTACCTATAAAAGAAGAGGGATCATTTTTCTTCAAGATAGACTTTGGTCAGACACAGGTCATCAAGATTAACTTTTAAGTAACTGCATGGCAGTTAACAGTCTGACATCTAACAAGTCTAAAATGATGATCTGATGGTACTGCTGGCTTTTAAAAGCCATGGAAAGAAATAAGACGAATAATCTAGTACAAATATAAAACTCATTTGCTACTTTACTTTGTTCTTCCACAGCCTAATCTAAATTAACCTGAGCTACACAATTCAAGAGCTCTGTACAGTGTTAGAAAATGGACTTATTAAAGAAGTGCAAGCTAATAGGACCATTTAGAAAGCAAGAGCGGGAAAGCCCAGAAAACTGTCCCTCAGTGTTCTGCTAAAGGATTATTACGTACTTGCAAACAAGGATTGCAAAGGCAAAGGATGCAAACAACCTAAATATCTCTCCAGGTTGGCTTTAACATCCAACAGCTGTGCAGGCCTTCTTCACCTTCCCTAGGACCTTCCAGCCTTATTGATTTCACTCCTTGCTGAATTTCCTCTTTGGGTCTCACATGCGAAAGGTGTAAAATCTTCCTTCAAGCTCACTGAATCCTGAGCTAGGCCTGACTGAGCAAAACCATGCCCAGAAACAGTCTAAAATGAGACATTTTTTAAATGCCCACAGTGGTTTCAAAAAGCCTATCCTTTTGGGGGGCATCCTAGAAGAAATGATAAGCATGGAACCACATGGGAGATAGCCAGCTCCTCACTAGCATTTGAATGGCTGAAGCTGGAAGCACGAGTGATACTCTGTAAGGAAATTTCATCTGACCTGCTTGCAGGTGTAAGAACCATCCCTTGAGATATGCACACTTACTTTGCAAAGAAAGTGAACTGGTCATGAGAAAATCAGTCCAGCCTAACTACAACACCACCAATTCTCAGATTCAAATTCTGGAAGGATAAATGCACAGCAAGGAAAAGCTAAGAGCCACAACCTGTTCAGAATCCACAAAAACTGTTTTCTGAGAGTCTACTCTGGACAAACCACACTCTTACAACTTTTCAGCAGTACAGAAATAAAAGCATGACTCTATCCAGAGAGTTCCCTTTCAGGAACAAGGCAGGCATTTCACAGGCACCCCTCCCAGTCACTGACACTTCTTCTCCCCTGTATTCTAAAACTGAGAGCTGCACAGAGCACTGTTGTCCTTGGCTGGCGTGCCATTGCAGAAACACCGTGTCCTGCTCCCTCTGCCAGACTCTGATGATGCTATTTAAAGCTTCAGAGTGACACGACTCAACCAAGCACACTGTGGATATCTTTATTTAGTTGTTTGGAAAGTAGAGATAAAATCCTCCACAAAACCTTGAAATGTGGCTGGCAGCCACAGAGGCCACCCCAGCAGCAGCCCACCCTGCTACCAACACCTTGCCCCATAAACCCAGTACAGAGAGACAGAAGATACTCCAGATACAAGTATAAATTGGGAGAGCAGTGGCTGCAGGGCAGCCCTGAAGACAGGGACTGGGGGTGCTGGTTAGCAGCAGGCTCGATATGGGTCAGCAATGTGCCCTGGCATCCTGGCATGAATGAAACCTCTATTCTATATATTCTACATACGAAAGAATTTTGGATGTTACCACAGGTGGTTTTAGTAGGCTACAAATTGCAGATGGTCTACTGTTATGTACACTGACAAACTCAACACAACCTAAGTTTCACCTTTCAACCCAACCTTCTAAAAGTACTACAGAAAAGCTAAAAAACCCCCCCAAAACAAAGAACAAAAACAACCCCCCAAAGAAACAAAACAAACACCCCACACACACAAACACAACACACACATTCCCCCACAGAGCAACAAAATATTTACAAAGAATGAGGCAATTTGTACCATTTGTTAGTAACTGAGAAGTGAATGCTCAGGGAGAAACATGAAGTAACTGATTTGGTCAGTGAAGTATTAGTGTGTTTTATGTTATTAATTCAACCCAGACCATGGGTTACCTGCAGTGAACTTAATCAAAATAAGCTTACTCATGTGTTTGGAAATAAATACTCTTGTATACTCATACTGCTATTACTGTGTGATCCAGGTCTCCGTGTTTTATAGATTCATAAGATTATTTCTCTACTTTTGTTGTTGGGTTGGCTTTTTTTTCAGTGAACAAGTAAAGCATTTTAACCCTAGTGAACAAAGTAGGTAGTGAGAGGCATGCAAGAAGCTGAAGGATCTTTGCTACAGTGCCAAAAACCAGCTCTTCTATGTCCTCCCTCCAGGAAATGGTGAAGAAGCCCAGATTAGACAACCTCTTGTCATGATACATTTGGTACAAATAGGCAAATTTTGCCATGTATGTCCATATCTGTGCTGGGTGTGATGAAGAGACAGTCCAAGAGGAATTACAGCTCAGGAGTCACAGCTCCTCCTGTAACAGCTTGTCATCCAGAAGGACCTACTTAGTATAGCAAACCTTTCCAGAACTTCCAGGCACTTCTATAAGTCTTCATCGTTCTTGTCATCTTCTCAGATGAAGCAAGGCTCACAGCAACTCTATAGTTAAAATGAATTTCTGCTATCTCAAGAGGGAAAAATAACTTTCCTGGAGCAGGATATCCTCCAGGATAAAGATGCCCTACTGCAAAACATAAAATCATCCTTCTTACACCAAGGACATGTAAAGCCCGTTCTCCCCCATGTGGGTGCTCCTAATTCTGCAGGTGCTGAGTTCATGCAGGTTCAAGCAAGACCCATCCAAATGCAAGGACAGGCAGAGCTGATGAATACAAGGACCTGCACATCCTTGTTCTTGTTTTGAGGGGGTTTAAAGCCAACAGGGAGTCATCCTGTTCAGCTTATATTTCTAGTTACTACGCTACTATCACTCACACCAAGAGTGGGAAGAGGGATGGATAGTCAAGGAGTGAGGAAGTACACAAAGGAAATTGGTAGTCAAGCAGTGAATAACCCATGGCCTGTGTCACCTCTGCCTCTGTCTAAAGCCTCCCTTAGAGGTGATCTGTGCCCACAGGATAGCATAGAATCGTAGAATCATTGAATATTCTGAGTTGGAGGGGACCCATAAGGATCATAGCAGTCCAGCTCCCAGCCCTGCACAGACAAACCCAAGAGTCACACCATGTGCCCAAGAGCATTGTCCAACCACTACTTGAAATCTGTCAGGTTTCGTGCTCTGATCACTTTCCTGAGGAGCCTGTTCCAGTGCCCAACCACCCACTGGGTGGAAAACCTTTTCCAGATATCCAGCCTAAACCTCCTCTGACACAGCTTCATTCCATTCCCTTGGGTCCTGTGACTGGTCACCAGAGAGAAGAGATCAGTGCCTGCCCCTCCTCTTCCCCTTATGAGGAAGTTGTAACTGCAATGAGGTCTCCCTTTAGCCTCTTCTTCTCCAGGCGGAATAGACCAAGTGACCTCAGATGCTTCTCATATGGCTTCCCCTGCACCATCTTCATTGCCTTCATTTGGACACATTCTAATAGTTTAATATCTTTCTTAGTTGTGGCATCCAAAACCACACACAGGACTCGAGGGGAGGCCGCCCCAGTGCAGAGCAGAGCAGGACCATCCCCTCCCTTGCCCAGCAGGTGATGCTGTGCCTGATGCCCCCCCAGGACAGGGTTGGCCCTCCTGGCTGCCAGGACTCATGTCCAACTTGCCATTGACCAGAATCCTCAGGCCTCTTTCTGCGGCACTGCTCTCCATATGGCACGTGCCTTTCTTTCTCTAAGCACTCACATGCAATGTGCCGTGATCCCAGTCACAAACCAGGCCCAAAGGCAGCTGCTCATCTCACCACCACCTTCCAAATGCAAAACACAAGCCGAGTTAATAAAACGCGCTTTTAATGTGGTCTGCCCTGAACACATTAGGCTTAAACATTTAAAGCTCTTTCTCAGGACAACTAGCACCATGTTTATTATCATCTTAGCACCTTCTTCTTGTGGCTGCCCATCCTCTGCACCATACCATGGTTCATATTCTATTTTGGTAACTGATTTGCAATGAATAGCTGCAGTGAAATTCTTTGGAGAAAAAGCTTTTCTTCAGTCTTTTTTGTTCATCTGAGATTACCATTTAGTGGTATTGAGCAGGAATCGTTTGTAGCCTGCTGGCTAAAGTAAGATAGCTTCAGTCTCTCAGCAGGTAAAGGGATTAAATAACTTCCTCCCTTGTCTGACATTATTTCTTTTTCTGCCTTTTCCGTGCCACTGCTGTGCGCAAGGCCTGGATAATGAGGCCTTCGTTATTCAGGATGTTGTATTCACCCAGCTGAACCAGACGGTCATACGCCTTCTCAGTGTATTGAAGTGAATATGTTGAGTAAGGGGAGCAGCAGCCATAGAGATCAACTTTGCCATCTTCCATCTCTGACTCGGAACGCTTCTGACCTAGGAGAAAAGCGTGAGATATCATGCTGAGAGGTGGGAGTTACTCTGGTCATACACAAGCAAACTCTTAATAGAGGAGGGAAAGGAGATGTCTCTCCACATAGAGACTTCATAGCCTAAATTACTTGTTTGGCTTCAGTTTTTTTTAAAAGACTCAAATAATTCTTAAATTCAAATTGACAATTCAGTCCCTGCCTCAGTTGTATATCAGCTGCTTCACATGATGGGGGGTGAAAAAAGGGTAATTATTTTTCTTTTGTGAGTCTGCATTGTAGTTTTATATCTGGAGGTATCTGAGGTATGTATCTATGGATGTATCTATAAGGCTTACTAGATACATCAAAGTTACCTGCAAACTAATTGCCTTGAAGACAACTAACTTAGGGATTGAAAGAGCACAGCCCTGGCATCAAGTCTGACATGGCAAAAAAAAAGTAACTTTAAGCAACAGAGAAGTTTGATGTACTGGAAATAGTAAACAGCAAAGTTCAAGATTTGGAGTATAAAATATATCCCCTTTAATAGGCTGTCCATGAGGTAAACCTTCTTTTTAATATGCTTGAGTACTTACCTGGTGCTTTGTATTTTTGGAAGGTATCATTAATTAGTGGGAAAAATAGCAGTACTGGTGCTCCTGGAGTCTCGGCACCGTCAAAGAGGTAACACTCCTTCAGATTTTTCCTGTCTTCTTCACTCAAGTCCACTCTGGGGAAAAGGATTCCCTGCTCAGAGCAGTACTTGCAGGTCTGGTCCAAAGCCTGGATCAAAGAACAGAGCAGTACTAAGAGTTAAAATAGGATTTCAGGGCTCAGGACTTCTTGTAGTCCAGTAACAAACTGAACATTTTCCAAGCTTGTTGTGCAAAAGCTTTAAAAGCCCTAATGGAAAGCACCGTGTCATTGGACAGAAGGGGGTTTTTTAATTTTTTTCTGAGTCTTAGCACAATACAGTTGTATCATACAAGAAAAACAAACGAGAATACATACAGCCTATAAATCATGTACAGCCTATAAATGATGTGTCACACTGCAGCATTAAGCTAAAAATGTAAGTGGTTAAGACTTTTAGTAAGATCAATATAGAAAGCACCTAAGTCTTCAAAAATTATAGGTGTACACACGTTGAGGAAGAAATAAAGACTGTTTCAATTACTCTCACCTGTATCTGGGATCCTGCACTGTAATTTAAATGCAGGATGACGTCCACCTTTCTCTCTGGTTTTAAAAGTGGCATGATGCTTGTATTGATGAAAAATCCAGTATCTACCAGGGACAGGAATTCATCTGATTGTGTCAGCTGGTTGGGAAATGTGTCTAACACAGTATCTAAAAGAAAAATTTGTTTCTTGTTGTAAGTGCAACAGAGCAAAACTGATTAGCCTATTTTCCACACTTGCACCATGGCCACAGAGCCCTAACCGGCTACCGTCCTTGGGGAAGGGAGATTTGCCATAACCCTTCTCTTCTGCCCTCTCAGCTCCAGTCACTTGCTGTTTTGGACCTGCAGCAGCAACATTTGTGAAGGAGGTTTACTGTGCTTCCCCACTGAGTGTGTCTGCAAACAACGGGCCTGGTGGCCCAGCTTCAGGAGGTGTGTGCCACCAGCAAGCCACGGACATGTAGCTCAACACCACGCCATGCTACATCCTGCAGCATGATCAGTCATAGATTGATCTAATAGTGACTCTGCGCAAACCTAGCCTCTAACCTCGGAGAACGGGTTTCACACAACATTTGTTTCGTTCGTTGATTCTCTCCCCAGGCCCACAGGTCTTCTGTTACCTTTCCACCTGCAGAAGCGCGCGTTCTCCAGGTAGCCGCTGTGCATCTGGAAGCCCTTCAGGAAGTTGTGCTCCCGGGCGACGCAGGCGCGGTCGGTGAGGGCGGCGCGCAGCGCGCTGCCGAGGGGGCCGGCGGGCGTGAGCAGCCGCGTCCGCAGCTCCGGCGGCTTCACCGGCAGCGGGGGCTCCTCCTCTGCCGGGGGAAAGCTGTCAAATTCCACCTGCCTGGAGCAGGGGCAGCCCTCCACAAGTCAAGGTAAGTAACGAACCCTAGTGCTTTCTCTTTTTGAAAGGATCGACAAGCACAAGTGACCAAACAAAACAGAAAATAAAAAACTACTCTTACTAGACAAATACCATTTCCTTACACAGTCCAGAACTGGATAAAAAAAAAGATCCAGTATCAGACAGCAATAAAAATCTGCTCCAGACATACACACATTTGCGGAACAGACGGAATGCAGGCTTTGGTAAAGGACAACTGTTGTGTTTCGTTGTATTACTGTGGCTCCTACTTGAAGCAGTCAAAATCATTTTGCTTTATTAATAATTTACAGATCAATCTTATTATTTCTGAACATTTTATTCACCTACTAGCATCAGTGTTGACCCCTCATAGGTCACAGGACTGGAGATTTTTAAATTATTCAATTGCAATTTGCAGTATGAGACATCTAACATTAACTCCATCTAACAATAAATACACAGTGAGGAAGAAGTACAATCGTTTACCTATATTGTCAATGTGGTCCCGGGTCCACCTGTGCCAGAAATCTTCTGAAGAATGGGACAGATTCCAGATATACAACACATTGAATGAAAATAAACTACTCCACATGCCTGTAAAAGGAAAGAGCTTTCTAAATCAAACATTCACACATCATGCATCTCAAAACTGTTATCATGAGATCAAATTTGTCAAGTTTATGCTTTTCCTTAGTTTGTTTTAAAAAAGGATGTGTCGTTTTTATTTGGCTGCTGTTTTTCAAACTTTATTTTTTGTATTCAGTTTTTGTCTTATGCTACTTAGGGTTGGAGATTTTTGTGAATATGATTTAAGGAACTTGTATTTTTAGGAAAAAAAGTGTAATGAAGATTGTATAAAAAGAACGGATGAAAGTTTACCATCTGAGAGTTTTGATGTGGAATTTAATTGATAAGGGCCTAACTACAACATGATCTAACAGCCTCTGTATTTGTAGGATTTCCTTTTTAAGAATAAGTCTGCTAACACACCGAGGGATCAGTTCTGACCATAGATAACCTCTGGTTATCTATTAGCGCACAAGTTCTCACTGTTTTTTGGTTCACTTAGTGCAAATGTGTGCACATGCAGCAAAGACCAAGACTAAAATATTTCAGTGTCTCCTTTCTGCTCAGTGGAGTGGCAGTCAAAGACAAGCTTAAATGTGAAATCAGTCACAAGCCGACAGCTTGTCTCTGTCTGGAAAACACATATCCACGCTCTACTTCAGCCAACAGCAAAAACGTTTCAAGGATGGCTTTGCTGTTTTCCCCAGTGCTTGCCCGGGCAGTGTGAAAACAGAAGCCAGTGACGTGTGGCCAAAAGACTCTGGAGCAGGGGAGCTGGCATGCTCAAACACACCCTGATGCAGTGGAGAATCAGCACGAAGGCTCATGGAAATGTCTATGGGCAGCATGCAAAACACTGTGAGACAGGCAATAGGCTCTGAACCTCACCCTTCTGGAGTAGCATGAGCAGAACCATGGATTCCCAGGGACCTGAATTTTATTGTTGGACTGAAAGCAATACTATATTTTAATTCAAAACTAGCTTTAAAAATGTAAATAACTATCCCTTTGAATTTTCTTTTTTACGATAAATTGAATCCATTATAGTAAGTATTAAGCCAGCAACGAGATATTTATCCTCTCTGGTGAAACTGCCCTATTAGTCCTGCACCAATGCTTTATTAGCATTATGCATTAGCAAATGCATAGTTTATGTAGCTCACATTCAAAAAAATCCCAAAAAACAAACCAAACCCCCCCAAACAAAACAAAAAAATCATTTGATATTTTTAATAGCTTACCTTCCAAGAAGCAGATCCTGGATTCAGGAACCTTCTTCATCAATCGCCCCATGAAGAACTCACTGCCAAAATCCTCAGTGCGAACAAAAACTCCGTATTTTTGCAATCCCACCTCATACGGGGTGAACTCTACCCATTCTGTAAAAAAGAAGAGTGCAGCCTTAAAAATCATTTTTGCAGTCTGATATTTCAGACCAGTAGCAATGAGTTATAAGCTTGGTACAAATGAAAACTCATGAATGTGAAAGGGCTTTGGGATATTCTTGAGTCTGTTGCATAGACAGTCCAACTTTTACCTGGCCACGAGGGCATTATACGAATACACATCAGCTGAGGCTCAGATCTTTCAGTGAGAAGGTGTTTTTTAGCCTATGTAAAAAGACTGTCTTAGGATTTACCACCTTAAATACAAAGACAAATGACTCTCAGAAATCCCGTAGTTACCTTTGAAGTCCAGAGTGCTATAGTTGTTCTTGACATTGACTGCAGTGTAGATAGGAAGGGGGTTCTGACCACGATCAATGGCCCGTTGCTGATCAGAGAGTCTATGGTTGTCTTTCTGTGATTCCAGAAATACGGTTACACTGAGACAAAAATTAGCATTGGAACATTTTCTCTGCATCTAAGCTTACAGGGTCTAAAAATTTCTGCTTCTAATATACATGTGTGCTTGGCTTCTGAAATTTATCATATTTTTCAAAATTCCCATAAGCCTTCTGTTACTGAAATACCTGCATTAAGATGAAAATGGAAAGAAACAATGAAGAGCACAAAACAATACTTTTGGTATGAAACAGCTTAATGCATTATGCTGAAATTTTATGTAAGACCTCACATGTTTCAAAAGTCTGCAGGTCCATTTGTTAACACCTCTCACGGGTATGTATCATGTCTAGAATGTTGTTATTTCTAGGTAAGTAACTGGCAAAATAGAAAAGAAAAAGTTCTTAAATTGCAATATTTTTTCAAAATGTTAGCCTTGGAGTTTTCTCAGAAAATTACATCCTAAATCTCACAAGCAAGAATGCTAATTTCCACCATCAGTGAGTATCTACAAGGCTGGCACCAAATGTTTTGGAAATGGCTGTGCATTTGCATACACAGTCTCGTAAAAAAATGCTTCTCAGAGCAAACAGAAAAATATATTCTCCAGAAATAAATTTTCAGAAAATTGTAAGCCACTGTAAGTGCTGCTTTATGACATACTGTACCCCATCATGCAAAAAAGATTCCAGGACAAGCCCCCAGAGATCTATAAAAGATGTTTTGCGGCCCTCTCTTTTCCGTTGACACAGCTGCTTTTTGTAATACTTCAAATACTCCAAGGAAAAGGAATTTATTTTGCATTTTGTCATATGTTTTCGAGCCTCACTGATTTGCTTGTCGAGATCCTTTTGTGACCAGTCAGCATCTCTGTACAAGTTTGACATGGTCCTAGGGAGAGGAAATACATATTGAAGAGGGAAAATGAGCACATCAAGGTTTGAAGTAGGCAATAGTTACATTTTATGTTTCTATTTTAAGTTCTTGATTTGAAATTCAGGTTTCCTGTCTTCAGTTCCCCAAGAAACTGTCATGGCCCCTTTGAAGTCACAGTCACTATCCCTGTCAAAATGGCTTGAGCAATTTCCATAAACCGTTCTTGGAAAAACACTTGTCTTTATGTTGTTGTAAATTATGTGACTTTCCCCCATGAAAAGACTTTAATCTGTCAATTCTGGAAGAAGATCAATAAAGCGGGACTGCTGAGAAGGTATCATAGGTAGACTACTGTATGCCAGCCCCAGCCTCCTTCAGCACATCCGTGTCATCAGGGAGACTCCAGCCAAGAGCTGCCCAGTCCTACTTACCACGTAGTTCCAGATAAGCCAGTCAGGTAGGTGGCACAGTCCACGACACCGAGCTTCTTGAGGCCCCTCAGGCTGCCATAGAGGGCGGTCAAGGATCTCATCCCTCCTCCCGTGGTCATGATGGCCACCACCGGGGCCTGCGCAACACACGGACAGAAAGGGCTGTGTCACACAGCAGCTGCACCCGAACGTGGCTCTCAGCAGAGACCTCCTGATTCATAACGCTGGGCACCACCACATGTGCCCGGGCACAGACTTCTTTCTAAATGATGTCTACTGAAATATAAGCTACCATTACTGAAATATAAGCTACCATTTATTTTATAGAGGAGAACAGGAATAAAAGCAATGACAATTTTTGTTTAGATCTCTGACACCTATCTCCAATGAGTTCAACACAGATGTCTGGTAAAAAACAAACAAAAGTACATTAATTCAAACCAAAAGAGACAGTAAGAGAGAAAAAAATTAGTTGAAAAGGCAGGAATTAAAAAGAAATTTCTGAGGTCAAAGAGAGGAGGGACTATCAACAAAGATAAAAATCATATGGTAAAGAGTGTGGGAGAAGCCATTCCTATATATGGAATATCTAGCCTGGTTTGCAATGAAGGTACAGTAGGAGGAGGGTTAAAATCAGGATAGCAACTGTAAAAGAGTTGCAGGGTGAGTTTACAGGTATGGGGCAGTACTGGAGGTGTACATGAGTTCTAAGATGAAGAAAGACAAGTAAAAAGTTTAACTGTGAAGAAAAAGACATCATATTATGCCCTTATGCCCTCAATGCTAAGCACTTATCAGATGTTTTAAATGATTATGCTACAGACCTCATGATCCAACAGATCCTGTTCCAGCTGCAGGACCTTCTTCAGAGCGGGAATAACATAATTCTGCCTTTTGCATAGAAAGTCTTGTTCCTGTATGCAGAGGTCAAACCCTAAACGCACATCAAGGTGGTCTGGGCTGGAGCAGAGATCAGGAAAAAGGATAATCCTTTTTATTATTGGTAGATAAGCTCAGAGTTTCCAATGCAATAAAATAAACCAGATTCACAAAATACTACACTTACAGGAGGACCTTTTTCTACACTCCCAAGGAGGTATACAATGCTGCATGAAAGAAGATAGAAAAGAGGACTGCTAAACTTTTAAGCAGCTTTCAAAAGAAAACCTAAGGAAAGACATCCCTGCAGCTAATTTCTGAGACATCTGCTGTCTGGATTCTCTCATATTTTAACCTACACTGAGAGTTACAGGGAAAACTTCTCATATTTGTCTTGAATTAGGCAAAAAAGTTTGCCTACTTCGTAACCAACACTGTCAGGTGATCAGCTGCACTCTCGCACAATGTTACAGAAAAGGTAAAAGACTGTGCTGAGCATAACACTCGGTAGAGTAAAACTGGCTTGTAATAATATTTTTTTCTATTTTATGCATGTTTTTCATTGTTCGTGTCTCAGAACGGTTATACCCACACACACGTACACACAATACATGCACTACACTACACTACACACAGTGGCTTCCAGCTCACGTGAGTGCCACATCACTCGGTCACATGACCTGCTGTCCTACTGTGAGTGCCTCCTCCCCAGGAAAGAGCCAAGGGTGAGATGAGTTCTGCTGAGTACAAGTTACCCTCCAAGAGCAGACAAGTCTCTTACCAGTCTTCTGCCTTCGCATATAAATCAAATCCTTTATCCTGGAAAGCAAGAATGTGAACAATGTGAGTGTCGTCATCCTGCTTCTCCTCTGCAGCCCGAGGAGGAATTTTAGCTTGTGCTGTCCTAGCAGTGTGGGTACAAATCAGTAGCTCTGAATAATCCAGCAGTGTGTGGGAATTGACGGTAGTGTTTTATTGAAAGGGAAGTTGTTCAGTAATTCCTAATGTCTTTTAGTAAATATAACATCTGAGGATAACTGCTGCTTACAGGGTAAAGTAACGATAATGTATGCCGTACCCATCTCTGCTAGCAGTACCTCTGAGGCAGCCAGACAGGCTGCAGACACACCACAATTCTTCACAGTATCATTTTCTCCCCCCTTTCTGTGGCTTATACCCCACAACAGCCGTGATCCTTTCATTCTATAAGGATTTTTTAACCATGAGTCTAAAAGTGCTTTGCAAAGCATGGTCAGCATCAGCAGGAGTCTGATGCTACCTCAGTCAGTTCAGGTGCCCCACTGGCGTGCGAGCAGGGGAAGAGCAGAGCCTCAAAATTTAGCGTGAAGTAAGATGAGGACGGAGCAGCAAGATGTCCCATATTCCCACATTCATCCAAATGGAACAAGCCACAGCCTGGCCTAATTGCTGAAAGACCTACCACTGTTAGGTTGTGGCATTTTTGTCTGCAGGCTTTCACTGTCAGAAAATACCCTGGTAATCATCAGGGGTACGCAGATTTCCACATTCAGATTTCTTAGTCTCTCCCACAAAAAAAGCAGGCACTCACCTCTGCCAAGATCATGTTTTTTCCACTTGGAATGGAATGAAGTTCCACGTTTGGAGAGCCTGTATCACACGCACGTGAGTGCTGAAAAAATACAAATACATCCAGGTTTATATTTTAAGGAATGTCACTCTCTGCCCACAATGCAAATTAATGTTTCTATTTATGGTGTCTGATATTTTACATGCCATTATTATGTTTTATAAAGCTCAGTTGTAACCTACTGAAGAGGGAGGTCGTTTCTTCCCTGGTAGCATAACATCCAGCGTTGGCTGCTTGTATCTGGCATAGTGGAATTTGGCAGGAGAGGAGGAGCTGAAGACCAGATTAGATCCCAGCATAATGTTCTGGGTGCCTTCATAAGAGCCTTGCACTTTAAAGGAGAATTCTTTTTCTGAGGAAATGACACAAAAGCAGACACAGATTAATTTTCTCATCAAAAGTTATAACAAAGATTCTTACAGAGTTTATCACAAGATTGTTCTCATGTTTTGAATTTCTTGAGGTTTTTTTAATTCTTACATTAAGCCAATTGTGTTCATAATATTAGCACATCAGTTAAAAATAGCTGATGGAGAAATAACCTTACTTGATTTCTTCTCCCTTTTCTTCTTCTTTTTCTTCTCAACCACCTGAACTTCTAAGCAGCAGACTTTGCGAGACTGTATGAGACATGAACAGTAAAATACCTCATGGCAGGGAAATTTCCAATCCGACATTCTGTTTCCTAGTCTAAATGGGACACAACCAGGACGAGGCAGGGGTGCAGTCTGGATGAAAGGGGCTTGCAGAATGGAGAAGATAAGGACAAAGTGAAAAATAGCATTTTCAGGATCCCAGAGTGCAGAGGACTGATTTTTAAAAAATCATGAGGAACCAAAAATAGTAAATGAGAAAATGTCATGGTTGGGAAGTCCTTGTGTAAAAAGCACAGCTACGAATGCAGGAAATTACTTGTGCATGGGACAGGACAAACCCTTTCACTTTGGCAGTGTGGGAATTTGGGAGGAGTGATGTCTAAGGAAGAATTCACTGCTGCACTGATGTCTAAGACCTAAAACCATATGTTCCATGTGTTTCCTCTGCAACACCAAAGGGGTGTTGGGATGGGGGATCTCCATACTATTCCAGTCACAGCCTCTCCAGAGGTGCCTGCCACAAGGATGTGTTGTGATGAAGTGGGATATGGCCATGTTTCAGTGCTGGCTTTGCTCAGCCAAAGGGTATGTTGTCCCAATGACTGTGAGTCAAGTGAAACAAGTGTGGCAACAGGACAAGAAAGATGATGAAATACAACACTCACCACTAGTACTCCATTAGTAATGATGGTTTCAGGAGGGCCTGAACTGGGAAACGGAAAGAAAAATACATTTATAATAACTCATTAAAATTACAGTGTAGTTCATGAGCCACACCCTTCTCCTGATTTTCCTCTTGCTTGTTTTTAGCTGCATGTTGGATTTGAAAGAAAAGTCCCAGGAGACTTGTGGTATGAGTTTCTTCACTCTACTGCGTCAGGGCACAATTATCATCCTATTAGCTCATCCAGTCTTGGAGCTCAGCAAAAAAAAATCCCGAAGGAGCTCTGAGGTCAAACCATGTCATGATTTTATGCTGTGTCCTAAGCTGAGGTCACAGATGGTTTAATGGAATCCATTTCTAAAAAAAATCAGTTTGTTGGAGGATGGGACAATAAGGGCTCTAGAGCAGAAATCCAGTGCATTTTTCCATGTTGTGCTTTGAAGGGAGGTGGACCCTCCTGCTGATCTCAAACGCAAATACATAACAAACCAGCAATATGCTGGTCTTAAATAGTGTTCACTATATTAGACAAAGAAAAGGTTCTCCCTGTTTGCCTGAAGATCATGGGAGGTCATCTTTGCATTCACCTATTTGTCAGCATAACTCATAGCACAGATTCCTTGGGAATGATGCACTCTGGACAAGCAGACTAGATTACTTCATGCCTCTCAATTGCTGTTTCTTTTTGCTGTGGAGTATGTTGCATTTCATGTTTACTCACATGTTATCCAAGGCAAATCCCACCTCCAGCTCCTCTTGCCTCTGGAAAATAAAGAAAGGAAAATGTTTCTGGCAGTAGTTTACTGGCAGTTCTCATCATGCAAGTTCTCATTCTCACAATCTAGGTATGCATGCACTCTTTGTGACTGGCAGAGCATTTAGAATAGAGGCACACACCACATCTGTGTGTCTAGAGCCTCGAGATTCTTTCCTGATAGGAAGCTTGTGGATGGCTATGTAAGCAGCTTTTAACAAAGAAATTGCTTGGGTTGTCTGCTTCTGCTGGGGCCTAAGGGACAGACCTCGGAGGAGGTGCTGCCTCATTCCAAGTCTGCCAGCAAAGAGAAAGGGGATCTGCTGAAGGGGACAGTCAAAGGCTTGTGGTGTGAGGAGGAGAAATGGTGACGCGCAAAGCGGCTGTGGAAGAGGAAAACTGCTTTGTCTGGCAATGTGTTGAGGGCTTTGGGTCAGACGTAAATCTGACATTAAGGCCTGGTTTGTCGAGTGGTGAAAAAGGATATAATCCCTGGGGGGAAGAAAGCACAGGCAAGAGGAAAACAAAAGTGGAGACAGAAGGGATGATGAATAGAGAAGTGAGATCATGCTGTAGGCTGCTTTGTTGTTCAAATGACCCACTGAACTAAAGACACTGAAAAGTTAATAATAAAGGACGAAAAATTTTACAACATCTTGAAGAGTATGAGCTCTAGCTGTGCAAACACAGTAACAAAAGGCTTGGATGTGGCACCTGTAACCACCCAGAAGTGATTAGCTGGGTTACAATTAGCCAAAGTTTTAAAGTCACCAGAGGTTAGTGCAAGTCCACACATTTCTCCTTTGGTATTTGCAAAGAAAGAAATTGTCAAATAAGGCATTTAAAGACAATGAACTGTGGGGTGGAGTTTGGTTGTGTGTAGATAAGGTAATTCCTCAACTGAACGGTGCATGAAAGATGCACAAGAGACTGGAAGAGAACTAGAAAAGGAGAGTGATAGAAAATACTGGGAGGTGGGATGTACAACTTTCAGTCTCTCTGGACATTCAAGATAGGATTATTTCTTGCTGCCAAGCTGAATGGCATGACTTAGACCTTATTTAAACACCCATGCCACAGTCCATAATTAGCAACTAGCCTGGTTTGACACTTTATCCTAATCTCAGAGTTATTATTACCTAATTACTAGGCTAAGTAGTAAGTTATGACAAAAGCATCAGGTACTGGCATGGACACCCTCCTTGTCCCTAATGGGAGCAGGCTCAGCAAAGTGACAATTTTGCCCAGACACCTGAAATACATGAGCCTCTCTGGCCAACACCAAACCCTTTAGTGTGCCTACAGATCCAGGTGTGAAGAGGTTTTCCCATGTCAGAGTGATAAACAGCTTCCACTCATGTGGCTGGGCAGCCAATACGCAAGAAGGAAAAAGGGAAAACTTTACAAATAACATTTTAGACAGAAAAGCTGACAAACACATTCTTGTCAAGCTATTCCATTTTTTATTTCAGACCTCACCTGTGAATCACACTTGAAGTGCATGAAGACTTCCTCTCCCAGGGAAAGTTTGGCTATGTCGAAGTACACTGTGAAGAGGTGGTCATCCTGAGTAACCACGTCCTTATCGTAGAGCGCCAGCTCCAGCACATTCTGGGAAAGGAGGGGAAGGGCTTTAGAAATGTGTCAAGTTTGACTTGAAGCAAGAGATCCTGGGGACAACTGGTTTAGTCAGCTGTTGTGAGGAGTGGGGAGATACAAAGAAAAAGAACAGGAGGGAGAGGAGGTGGAGAGGAAATCAAGTCCATGTTGGCATCAGCCTATGAGGTGGAATGAGAGGAAGTCACAGACATCTCAATTGCCATATTCTACCCATGGCTTAGAGAGACAATCATCTTCCATGACATGGAAATCCATCATGAGGATATGTGTTAGTCTCACATCCTTCTGCATCTTTCCTTGCCTCTTGAGAAAATTGCTTATATCTCCTTTGCAAAAGGATAAAACCTGGCAGTTGCTCCCTAGGTCAGATATCAGAGAAATCCCAGTTCAGTACCTTGACCTGACTCTGGATCCTGAAGTAGAAGGCTTCGTTCCAAACGGGATCTTTGCAATTCTTGATGGCCTTAGTCTGAAATTTGTCATTTGAAGCAGTTGGCAGCCACAGGCTCACGTAGCAATCAGTATGGCTTACTGTATGTTAAAAACACAAACACATCTAAAATGAGGATTTGCTCTAGAAGAAAGAATGAATCAAAAAACATGAAGTTTGATTTTCAAAGAGGGGCACTATGATACATGATGGCACATTAGTTCAACATAAACATTACAATATAGGTAATAGGAATGGAGAAAAAAGTGATGTAGCTGTTCTCTGAATAAATGTGGTTAGAGATACAATAAATACATGAAGCCCAAAGGGTTTTCTCCTTCTTCTATGTCATCAAACAGTTTAGCCCAGGATAAAAGAATCCAGGACAAATGCAGCAAATGTTAACAAAGTGATAGCTTCTCTTTTAGCCAAACAGAACATGAGAAAAAGACTGAAACACTAAAAAAAGCTTCCTGATTTCTGCATAAGTAAGATACAATCTTCTATTATATTTTAGTTGCAGACCAGCATAAGAGAAGCCACAAATGTAACAACAACCTGATAGGCTTTATCTGGAAAAGCTGGCACAGGGAATTTGGGTATGGTAGTTTGGATTATTTAGCATTGAGAAATCTTTGAGTACAAGCTAAATTTGAGATAGGGCTACTCAGTTTTCAGTATTTACTCCATTATCCCAACCAGTTTGTGTTCTTTGTTACATAAATATACTCCAGAGGACAATATGGGAGATCTTTTCACATTTCTTGCTTTCAACAGAATGCAGAGCTTTCACTGCTCCCTTTGGGAACGCAGAGAAATGTGTGTGATAGGTACAGCTGTGGCCTTATGGAGTTACCTGTGCACAGAACAAGGGCTGAGGCAGAGAAGAGCAACACATTACATGCCAGCACACCAATTAGAGGACTTTCTCCATTCATGGAAGAAATCTAGAAAGCACTTTTTCTTGGAGCAGGACTAGCTATTAGCCCATGGAGGTGAAGGGGACCTTACAGAGCACTACAGATACTTACAGACATCTGCCTGGTGGATATTTCTAGCTCGTATGACTCTTACAGTCAGTAAGTAACACAGAGATGATTCTATCTGCAAGGAAAAAAACCAAACATACAAAAGACAGGAATGAATGCTAAAGGTAGATAGCATTTTTACAAGACAGAAATGATCAAGAGAGGTAAGCACCCAACTCATTAACAACTTCGTTAAATTTTCTATATGACTATGGAATGGCCAACACATTTATTTTCCAGCTAATATCCAAATCAAATACTAGACTGAAAGACTTCTTTATTTCTGTAGCATGATATGGGGATTTGTTTTACTAGATTATTTATTTATTTATTTCTTATCTAAAATCTAGCTGCACAAAGTGGTAAGATTCAGTCTCAGCTTGGGAGAAGATTTACTTTTTAAATTTCCAAGGAGGAAAATGAAAAGATGTTTTAGACTTTTTTCAAGTGATAAAATTATCATTGTGGCAATTACCTTCTGTCTAGTCATTACATATATTTGGTCTCTTGGGCTAGGGGATATGGTTTTCTCATATTACTGCTCTTTTAAATGTTCAGTACTCCCCAGAGATAAATGCTGACCTCTGATCCCCAAACTGATTTTAAGATCAGAGAAAGAGATTGCTGCTTTGCACTGCCGCCATGCTACTTACTATGTGTGTGTTTTTAATTTACAGGGTTATAGCTGCCCTCCTGAGCTAAGGTCACATCTGATTTTTTCTTGTGAGAAGTTTATCTCTAATTTTGAACCATGTAAACTCTTCACGTCTGGAGTTTCTTTGCACTGCTTTGCATAAGTGCAAACCATGTTTTATATCTGATAAGAAACTCGTTTGTTCCTTTGGCTTCCCTCTTTCATATTGGCCCGTGTCTCTGACCTCATACACAACTTCTTCGCCTCTCATATTGCTGTTCTGATCTCATATTGGAGTCCAAACATGAGTCTATATCCCTTCTCCCTTTACCATAAAATAAACAAATAAATAACTTCCACCTAACCTTTTATTTCTACCATCACGGAGAGGGGGGAAAAGACACAACATGCTGGAATATAAATCAGCAGGAGAATTTTGCTCCAACTGACCTAAAAAGCATTTAGCACAACTACAGGGCCATGGACATGTAGTGACTCTACCTATACTGCAAAATTTGTGTAAAAGACCATTGCCAGTCCTGAAGTGGCATTAGCATGACACTGACCTCATTAGACCCACTGAGAAAGAAGTGTGACACAGGCACTGCAGGAAAGGAGAGCAAGACTTTTGCTCTAATTGGCTGGCTGAGCAGAACAATTTGCTATGTACTGTGTTAATAACGTCCTGGCCTTACTGTTCATAAAAAGTGAAGTGCAGCAGTGTTCACAGGCTTCATGGAATATATGTCTATGCAATGTCTCTCCAGAGGTTTAACCTGAGTGTATTAATGTATGCAACTGGGGCTAATGAATACATGTTGATGAGGTTGGGGCAGTCAGCAAGGTTGATGAAGAAAGAGGTAAAGTCAGCCTCCAAGTAATGAAAGTATCCTGTTCTAGGAAAAGGCACCAACAGCATTGTAGTTAAGCTGCACAGCGGGTCACTGCATGTGCAAATCAAGGACATCAAACCACTGCTAAGAGTCCACAGAGTAGCTGTGGATCAGACCATAAAGGGCACTTGTATTCCTGTCTAATACCTAAATCCTAAAGGCACAGAAATGAGGCAAGTACAGAAAGTATTCAGTGATTACAGAGCCAATAACTGATGCTTTGGAGAAGGCAATTCCTGGAAAAGCTTAACTCAGTTTCATGGATCGGATCCTCTGGAGCCATCTCTGTGGCGTGTGGTGATCCCAATGTGCCAAGAAGGCAGTGCAGATTGAACAAAACGCTCAGGCATGTGGATGTGTCCTGTCATGACCAGGGAGCCTTGGCTTAGACATCACAGAGCTATAAATAACAAATGGCCAAAGTCCTGCCAGCGTTGTGAGTTTTGCCTAAAAAATTTGAGATGTTTGGTGTCTTCTTCTGAGCCTGCTGTGACCCTTGAAGTGTAGAGAGTTGCATTTCAGGGAGTATTTTCTCGTCTTTGGGTTTTCCATTCAACTAATCAACAGAAAATGTTGGGTGTTGCTTAAACTGTAAGCACACCACCTGTTCTCAGCAACTTAACTCATCAATAAACAGAACAAGGAAGAGATCCTAACAATTACTAAATGGCCTCAAACTACAGAAAAAAAAGGGTAAAAAACTTTTCTAGCACATCTAGTTCTCTCATTTCCTAGAGGAAAGATTTAATGTCTGAAGTCTCCTGGGAATCTATTAGTTTTTACTAGAGACCAGAAGAAGGATTAATTCAGGAAATCAGGTGTTGAAAATCCATTTTAAGATTCTGCCATATTATTGTGAGAATAAAAGGCATCATCTCCCAGCTATTGCTATCTACACTGGCAGTAAACTTGCCTTTGTGCTTTAGCAAGACATGTGTAGAGAAAGACAATTCAAACCTATCTTTTTAAAGATACTAGCCTTTTTTTGAAGAGAGGTTGTTTCCCATGTGTCAATGACAGGAAACCACACTAGGAATTTAACATGAAGCAAGACTATGTAAATGGAATGATCAAGACGATAAGTGGGACAGTGTTTCATGAAGGGAGCTGGATGGGTTACAGTAGCTAATTACATTGTTTGGCAGATGCTGAACCCTATCAGTTTTCACCCAGCCTCCACCCAGTAGGAAAGTCCCTTTTACAGTTTCCTTTTGAAATTCTCCTTTGCAGTACCTTTGTAAGAGAAGTCCACTCTTTCCCATCAGGATTCAGCTGCATAGTTCCGTCTCCTAGCCCAGAGGTTTGAGTGATCAGCTCCTGGAACAAGAAGGGCCAACGTTATCCCTGGAAAAACCATCCTGTCTCTTAAAAGTAATCCTCATTGGGAATTGAGAACTTCAGAGCCACAGGGACAGGGAGTCCATGGTCAGTGCTGGCTGTAGAGCCCTGGCAGGTACAGGGCTTTCCCGCAGTGCCCAGAGCCACTGCCTGGGCTGTGCTTGCCCCAGTAAGCCTGAGCAGAGGCGTAGCAGCCAGGTAAGGTCCGCCCTTCTTGACACACGGGGAGGGGAAGCAGCTCCTGGCCCTAGCTGTTAAAGGAACAGCAAAACTGTCTCCCATAAACACACCCTGTCATTAATCTTTCACTTTGAAATACACCTCCATGTTATTTAATACTTATTCTAAGGTTGCGTATATTGTGTCTCTGAAATTAACAAAACCCCTAAATATTCAAAATGCTCCCTTTGAAAATAAGTTCTTATTCCCCAAGTAGTTCTCATTTTCTTCCTGTAGTTTACTATAATTTTTAAAGTTTCTCTATTGAAGTCTTGACTTTCTTCATCCTGTGTAGAGTTGTTATAGTCAATGGTAGGTCAAGAAAGCAGTGTCATTTTTGCACGACATGCAGCATAACCAGTTGAGATCCCAGATGCCCAGCTTTGCTCTGCACCCTTCTTACCTGAGACAAAATGCCATCTTGGTCCATTATGGTCGCATTAACACACGCGTCCAGTGTTATCTGTGGCAATGCAATCCCACATCTCCCAGCTTCCACAGACACCAATAGTTAAAATGTCTCATATGCAGGTGAGCAACTATTTTATAAACTGACTCAGAGCCCCACCTCTGACTGGTTTCTTAAAACCAGTTACTCTCCTCCCATTTTATTATGGTAGGAAGATGAATCCTGTGGTCAAATAAGGAAGAAAAAAATCCCTTTGCCTATGTAGTAGGTGGCAGTAAGTGTTTGAGTCACTTTGCTCCATACTGGCCAGTGGAAGGTTTATAACTAAAGGTAAGAGAAGGATGCCCTGTTATCTGAGCACTGAGCTTCCAACTTAGCAAGACCTTAAAGCCCCCAGAAATACATACTCTGTAATAAGGTACAGCAACAGTACATAAACTGAATTTAGGTTATCTGTGACAGAAAGCAGATACAATAAAACAGCTAATGCAAAAAAGAGACACAAGACTATTGCTCTTAGACTAACCTGATTATTGCAAGAAACAGTTTGAGGCTTTTTGAACTACATGCCCCTACAATCTCAGGTCAAGGCATGCAGAGTCACACACTCATATGGTGTTCTGTATCTAATCAGCCAAGGTACAGCAGGACTGGGTTTCTCCTCAAGTCATTGTATTCTTTCTCACTTCTTTTCTATGGCTTGTTATTATTATTTTGTGTTGAGATGTACAGTCCTGAAGCAATGACTTTCCTTAGCTTAGCTCCACCCCCAATGAATAATTTTGCACTGTTTTCCAGCTCAGACTGACTCTGGCTGCAAACTAGCTGCATTTAAGTGTCCATGTCTGACCCAATGAAACCTGCCAGCCAGAGGCAAAACTCAGCCCTGATCTCACACTGCCCTCCCCACAGTCCTTGGCACACGTGTGACACCACTGCTGGGGCAAGACCCCTGCCCCTGTCAGCACCCAGCTGACCCCCATGCCATTGAAACCGGCACAGCTCCCAGCTCACTGCAAGAGGATTAGAAAAGGCAGCCGAAGACTGTTGCATCATCAACAGATCATAACAGATCAACATTTCCAGGGGAAGTGATCCCTTTGGCTTCCCCGTCCCCCCAGTACATCATCTGTGAGGAAAGAGCATTCTTTTCTTATTCCCTGAGCATTCTTGAGCTTACTGGTCAAACATTGCCACCAGCCAGCACAGTTCCCCTTTGCACATTCCCATGCAAAATAATATCAACAATCATCACAGTCAACTTGGTAGGACACATTTTTGCCATAGGCTACAGCATTTCGTAATGCCATGAAGGGCTGTGTCTACACTCATGGCGTTTCCTCTGTGTGCCAGCTGCAATGATGTAGCTTGGTGAAATGCATTTTTCATTAGGTCACAGAAAACCCTTGGCAGCAATTGGCATCTTTCAGTCATGTTTAAAGACTGTGCTTTATTATGCCATCTCCTTGGAGGGTAAAGCTCTAAACCAGACTGTGCACCAGGACTGGGACTCTGAGGCTTTCACTCCCACAGTGCCAGGGGCCTAAAAGCTCTCATTTTCATGAACAACATTTGCAATTCACATCAGAGACAGGCCTTGCAGGAGGGAGGGACCGTAGCTCACTCTGTACTCCTGCAATCTGTCTCTGAGACATTCCTTTTTCTATGATACTCACAGCAAATACTTGGTATGCTCTTTGCAGAGATGAAAACAGTTTTGTTTTCCAGGAACAAGGAACACACTGTGAACCTGAAGCATATTACTGAAATGCCTGAATATGTGGAGCAAGGCAGAATTTTCATTTTGCAAACAAGCCTTTATTGTCTGGTACTGTATACACGAAATATTTGCATGTAAATAACATTTCTACAGAACTGGATGCAGCATGAGTTTATGGCTAAAAACTGTGCTTATTTTTTCACAACAGGGTTTTCAGATAAAAATGGAGGTAACTTCCAGGATTATATGCAGAGCCTATAGCATCATATTTCTGATTATGACTAGTGAAACTAGCACAAAACAACAACAACAACAAAGTATCAGTGGAAGTGCATAGTCATTCAAAACCTAAGGAGTTTCAAATGTTAATATTTATGCTGTGGTCTTTAGGTTTGCAACACTAGGTTGTAGTTGCACAAAAGTGTAAGTTTTGGTTTGACATAATAAAAGACTAAAATGTTGGAACGTCATTGTGAACCAATTTGTAAAGATAATTGTCATTGCTCCTTGCTAAAATGAAAATCCTTGGAGTGTCATTTTGTAACAAGCCAAACACGTTATCTGGCTGTAAATGAAACCTGTTATTTTCAGGTTGGGTTCCCTGGGCTGACGAGGTAGGCAGTCTATTAAAAAGAAGTTAGGTTTCAAAACAAAGACGTTTTGTAAAACATTAACATGAAATGTTTCAACTTACCCAAGCATTTTCCCTGGTTTATTTTAGTCCAAGATTATAACATCTAATGGATAGGTTTTTTCTGACTGAATAGACTTTTTGTTCAAAATTTTTCCTGTTGTCTTTAGGACACAAAACCTATTAATAAAGTGTGTTTTCAATTTTACTTGCTCCTGGAATGCAAAGGTTGTTATGGATTTATAATTCTTAGAGCTCACCATCAGCACAGTTCAGAACAGTTAAAAAAAGACACTTTCAATAAAAGGGAAAATGAAGAAAGTTTAAAAATGCAAACTCACAACAAATGTAATTGGTGTTTTTGTGCTAGATCCCATGCACGGTCTGTTCAGATTGTCTTAAGCTGGTCTTAGTTGTTGCAGACCACTGACTCACTCCTGCTCCTTTGTACAGGCAGAACTTAACAAATAAGAATTTTTGTTGATAGGCATATGGCCTAAACTGTTTGCATTGAATAAGACAGCAAAGTTTTCATTGTCTATTGGAAGCAAAATATTTTCAAGTACTTCTTAGTTTAAGAATGGTATTTTATTATTAAAAGTGACTCAACTGGGAAAAAAAATTCCAGGATGTTTTATTTTGAAAACTTCAAAATAGAATGTTGAGGGTTTATATACTGTCTCAGTGCAAAACAATTAAAACTGACATAAATTAACAGGAAATTTTGATGTGCCCAAATTACACCCTTTGCTTTAAAAAGAATTTTAATGTGAAAAGCCTTATGCCACTTCCTCCTAAGTTGCTCCTTCCCATCATGTATGATTCATTCACAGCCCAAGAGAGCCCAGGATGTGGATGCAATTCATGGGGCTGGCTGTGTGCACACACTTCTCCCTCTTACATTTCCAGCCTCTGTGGCTGCTCTTTGGGACACTTGCAAAACAGAGTTGACCCAGGGATCCATTGCCAGCTTCCAGTTGTGTCTCAGGTTCCCTTTGTTTTCCAGGGTTGGTTTCACCTTGTGTTCCACAAAGCAAATCGTGGGAGCAGAAGTTTATACTCCATTCTTACGACCTGGAGGTGTGTTGGCTGGGTTTTATAAATGTAGCACTGTGGTGGTGAAAAACTATTTTCCTTTATGTAATATATTATAATAAGTTAGGCTTAAAATCACACTACTTTTAAAATCTAACAAGTATTTTAGGCAAAGAGTGTTCTACAGACAACCTTAATTTAGGGAACAAAACATATGTAAAAATTCTCCACGGAATGTCTTTGCTTGTAGAGGCTACTTCATGGGAATGGAAAAAAAAACGCCAGCAAACCACTGCACCACCTGGAGTAGTTTCTGTAGTGCAGAATGGCCAGTGTTTGACAAAGCTATGTCCCTTCTGTTTCCTAGAGCATGAGAAACTCCTCTGAGAAGCTAAGGGCAGTTGGATGGGCAATCAGCAGATTTTCTGCCTTCTCCTTTGCATCGCTATCTGCAAGGCCTGCATAATCGTCTGGGAATTGTTGAGGATGTTGTACTCGCTGAGATTCAGCAGCTTGCGGTAGTTCTCATCAGTGTACCTGACCGAGAACATGCAGTAGGGGGAACAGCAGCTGGTCAAATCAAGCTGGCCTCCCTCCATCTCTGAGCAACAGCGCTTGACACCTGGAGAGAAAGAGTTGTTGTTGCTGTGACACGATGTTTATCTCTGTGTCGAACTGTCCACAAAAGCTCAAAGAACGGGACTTTTCTTCTGAAGAAAATTCATAGGGTTTAAATGCACAAACAATGCAGGTCATATACCCCCACCCCTAGTCAAGAGAACAGTGAGGGTCCTGAAGTGAGGAGGGCATGAGGGAGAAGTGAGGGATGGCATTGTAATGTTCATCTACAGCAAGGATGTCAGCCTGAAGGGGCACTCCAAAAGCTACTGCCAATGCACTGCAGGTCTATCCTGAGCAGGTAGGATTTCTGTGAACCTCAGCTGAGCAAGATGACTTGCTAGTAAGAGAACAGAATTTAAGTGAGAAAGGAGCAATAGAAACGTGTGGAAATGTACAGTTCCTGAGATTCTGAATATGGTCCAGGGGGTCTGCCACAAGGATCCATCTCTGCCATTCCATTTCTTGTGTCACCCAGATTCCACAACAGCAACATTTTGAACTTAATCTACCAAGGAGCAGAGCTAACACATCCTAGTAACCTGCAGAAAAGGAGAGGAATACAAGGCAGGTGGCCTGGCAGAAAAGGAGTGATAGGCCCTGAGCACAACACAGTCAGTAAAATGATCCTTGAACTGGTGCTGTACCAAAAGGAGACGCACTGATCTTAACATTGCAGGAGTTCAGCCCCAAAGTCAGGTTCTTGCTCCCCCATCATTTGTATGTGACACTATGGTTCCTCAAGTGTAGAATTAAATACCTGGGCAAGAGACAATATATGTGGGGGAAATAATCTGAGAGAGCTATACTTTTCCCAGGAGAAAAAAAAAAAATCAATTAGCTAGAAACACTTCAGGTAACAAATGGTAGGTGGAGATGAAGGTAAACACCATTCAGAAAACACGAGCCATGACCCTTTTCTTAGGGCCACAAGGATGGCATGAGTGAACATGATAGCTTTGGCAGGGGATGGGGAAGTTTGAACAATTAAAGTGCTCCCCCATGAATCCAGCCAGCAAAGATGGCCAGCAGCAAAGAAGGAGGTTCTGTCTGAGTCAGGGAAGCAGTGGTATCTTTTGTTTAATGCTTTGCCACTACATGAAACTTACCTGGTGCTTTGTATTCTTGGAAGGTATCGTTCACAAGGGGAAGAAAAATCACGATCGGACATCCTGGCAAATCTGAATCTTGGAAGATATAGCACTCCTTCAGATTTTTCTTATCTTCATCAGTCAAAGAAATTGTTGGGAATGGGATTTTCTGCTCTGAGTAGTATTTACATGCCTTATCTAGAGTCTGGAGGATCACAAAATTGGTCAGCATTGGAATCAACTTTGTCATCTAAAGGCCCCAAATCATCACCTACTATTAAGGTTCAGTGACTCAGATTCATAAGGTGAATTGCTTCTTAGCAAGGGTTACTCTACACATGATTACCACACATAGTAACCACATGGCTAATCACAAACTGTAAACAAAATTTCAGAATTTAAGAATTCATCCAGGACACTGCTTTTATAAAAAAATTGAAACAATTTGCAGATGTTTAGGGTAAAGCATGAGTTTTAGCAAATTAAAGAGCCTGTGTTTAAGTTATGGTATAAAATTAACTAGAAAACAAAACCAGAGCAAGACAAAGTTTAAGGTATCTTATTATGTGCTTGGAAGCCAGGAGATAAGAAATTTAAATTTGAATGTGCAATCAAGTCTCTGCCTGTGAAGAGATTATGTCACAGGGTTAATCGAGACTGATATTTTACTGAGAAAGTCTGAAGTACTGGGCGATACCATATGTTTTCTCTGAAATGTTTAATAAAATATCATGTCCTAATATGCACTGTTATTTAATCTGTACCATCTAATAGTGACTACTATCAAGCAGAAAAAGGTTTCTACTAATGTGTTTAAAACTGTACCAGCCTTTCTTCACAAAATTTACCTAGACAATGAATGAGGCTGAAATGAAATTTCATTACATACATGTCTCGTGCAATATACAGCGTGTTAGCAGTAGCATAGCTGTTCTCAGTCTCAAGAAGTAATTCCACTTAAACAGGTCAAGATGCTTAATAGTGAGTTTCCAACTAACCTTAGTTTCTGACTTATAAAAACCCAAACTTTTTTTCTGCAAGCCCTTATAGACAGCTAATAAACTTTATCTCTATGAAACTGGGGTTTCTGCAGGAGGATGCTCGTCACTGAATTTTACTTGTAGCATCTTATTTGTCAGCCCAGAAATAATCTTCTTCTGATATTCACTTAACCCTTTTTATATCCTAACTTAAGTCAGAAGAAATCACTTCCTCATGAATACTCCTGTGCAGGGTCTGGAAACCTGCTTTATTCAGCATAAAGCAGAAGAGGCTCTTTCCATTATTCTGGAAGAGACCGTGCTGACATCCCTTTGAATAATTCAATATGTTCATAAACCAGCAAGAAAGATTCCAGGAATGGCAGGAAGAAATACGAACAATACTAATCACTACAGTGAAAAAGGTAGGGGAATGAAGACATTGTAAACTGTATATAAACATTATAAACTGTACATAAATGTTATAAACGTATATAAATGTATATAATCCAGAACAGCAGTTCTGGATGCTACAGGCTGGACATTTACAAGAAAAAGGAGACACAACACATTGTAACAAGAACATCCTCACCGATGTGTGTGATCCAGTAGTATAACTTAGATATATGATGACATCCACTTCCCTCTGTGGCCTTAAGAGAGGTGCACTGCTGGTATTGATGAAAAATCCAGCATCTATCATGCCCAGGTTATCAGGATTTTGCATCAGCATGTTGGGATGTGAGTCTAACACGGTATCTAAAAGGAAAATATTTCTTGGTTTAAGAATTGATCTGCTGGTATTTTGACTGGAAAAAGAAGTGTAAGGTGGAACTGACCATGCCAGGGGCCTGGTTTAATTTAATTGCCACACTACAAGATTGTCAAACAGGTGTCAGGAGGATTGCAAAACACCTAAGCTTGTGTTCTGAAAAATTTTCTGTGTTGAGTTTCCAGGCAATATATTCTAGTAACATGTCACACTAATTAGTGCCAGTAACCTCTATCTAATATTTAACCTAAATCTGCCTTGCTTCATTTCAATATTGTTTCATCTTCTATCTACCATTGATTTGGAGAATGAAATGTTTTCAATCCTTTATACATTCAGATTTATGCCTCCCACTCAGTCCCCTCGTCTTTGTACTACAAAGCCCTATTCCTTTCCAGTTTTCTCTTATAGGTGATATTTTCTTGAATATTTCAGTCTCATCTGAAGTTAGAGGCATAATCTTGTAAAATTAGACTTTCTCCCATGTTCACTCTGCTCTCTGCCACTTCAAATTCAGTTCTGTCAGCTGCAAGCCTACCCTCTCAGTCTGGATTGCAGAGGTCTCAGCTAAAGCAAATAAACACATATAGTTAAAATCAGGCTTAAATACCTGGCAACACTGAAGTCATAGTGTTTTCTTTCCATTCAAAAAAATAAATGTTCTCTCAGGAGGTTTTTTATGCCCTGCCAAGCTTGACAGTTTTCTCTCCTAAATTCCCTACCCCAAAGCTACATGAAAACAAAGCCAGTTAAACAGTAGCCCCCATCACCTTTCCATCGACAGAAGTGCTTGTTGTCCATGTAGTTGTTGTGCAGCTGGTAGCCCTTCAGGAAATTGTGGTGCTGGGCAACAGAGAAGCGGTCGGTCAGCGCTCCCCGGAGGGCGTTGGACAGGGGGCCAGGGGGGGTGTAGATGCGAGTCCTCAGCTCGTGGGGTCTCGTGGGCAACACTGGGTCTTCATCTAGAGCAGGGGAGAAAGGCTGGTGAACTGCTTGTTAATTAATGTTCCTTTCTGGCTGCCCTCGTGCATAGGAGGTCTCAGGGGCTCTTCTAGGATGATTCACCAAACACACAAAAACTCTTCTGAAGGGAAGGAGTGGCTGCTGGACAAAGCTCTGCTGAGGGTCTTAAGCTTTGGCCTGAAGATAGTTCATCAGAAGCAGTCTTTAATCTTGGAAAAAGGACACCTTAAGGGACTTAAACAATTCATAGAATGAACATTCTACTACATTCATACTATGAAACAGAGGCAAGCATGGAGAAAATGGGGCTGATGAATATGCTACTGCTCAGTCAGATGGGCAACAACCGCACACATTGGGTCTGTTGCAAAATGACAGCTGCTACCTGATAATCACTCATGGCTGCATGAGCATATGCTGAATCAGCACAGAAAGAGCACCCACGAAAACCTAGGGCATACATTCATATTCAGAAACTATGGGTAGTTTTTGGGGTGGGTACGTGGCATGTGGGTGAAAAGTAGAAACAGAACAAGGTGTGGTTTTTTGAAATCACAACCTGCTTTGCTTGCCCAAGTGACTGATAGTGTAGCAGAAGAGACTTGGTCGTTTCCATGATTGCACAGATGTATTTCTATATTTCTCAGGATGTCTGTAATTACAGTTACTATCATATTAAATGATTAGCAATAAAATCATGGTTTCTGTATTGCTTCAGAAAATACCCTCTGGGCCACATTTATTTTTGTGCCAGGATGAAGCCAGTGCAGCAATTACTGCACTGAATAATAAAATAAAACCCCAGGAAATATTGATTAACCAATTGACATTAAGGTTTATTCTCTGCACAGGCAGTAAAAATAACCATATTCTCTGTCACTGGTTCTTGGTTCTGTATGGCTGAGTGAGAAGGGGTAATGCCGAAACACTTCCTGAGAAATGTGTGACCCCTCCAAAACTTCCTCTGAAGTAACCAGTAGAGCTTTAGTAAGTATTGCAAATACAGCAGCCTTTCCATGATTATACTCTTCCTCTTAGTCTATACAGTGTGAGGGGAAGTTGCTTTCTCCTCAGAAGACCCTATGATGCTGGCTCCAACACAGTTGACAGGATGATGCCAAAAGCCATCCAGGAAAAGAAATGACCATAAATGAAAGGCTTAATAATTTCTCACCAACTTCTTCTATTCTGTCTTGTGTCCATCTCTTCCAGAAGTCCTCTGAACTGTGGGACAGTCCCCATATTTGTAACAGGTTCACCGAAAATATACTGCTCCACATACCTGTAAAAGGACTTAGTGAACACAAGGACACATGCTAACAAGAAAATGCCTTTTCCTTCTATTTTGACCTCCTGGCTGAATTTCTGAATGGGCTACATGCAACTATTTCTAAACTTCTGTGTTGTTAAATTCCTCCTAACTTTCTACGGCATTGTTTCAGGTCATGCTACCATCAACTTTGTGCCTAACCTACTGCATGGCTCTGCTACACAGTAAAGGAGAAAAGAATGTGAGACAAGGAAAGGAGAAAAAAAATCCCAATCACTCAAGAAGCAAATTGAAGAGTTCAGAAAACACAGATACTACAAACATATCCTTTCCATCCCTACCTTCCTTACTCCAGCTTCTCTTTTTCTGTACTTATTCTGATCAGCTTTCACACTCCCTCAATTGTTTCACAAGGGAATGAACTGATGTTCATGAATGCTCTTCAGATGTTTGGTTTGTAAGACAAGGTCTCATACCACAGCTTTTTTAAGGCTCACAGATACAGCTCCACTGTGCACTCTTTTCTCCATCCAGGATTGCCCCTCTCTGCCTCCCCACAGGGACACTGGTGGCTTTGTTGACAAAACACAGTGCCATCATTTCATCTGTCATTGTAAATTTAAATCTGACTGCCACAGTTGGACTTAAGTTGGAGTGCATTCAGAGAGGAATCGGAAGACTAACCAAAGAAGAGGGAGTTATTACGTACAATGAAAGAATTAAGGAACCTCATCTATTCCATCTCTAAAACACAGACAACTCATCTACCAAGACAGGGACAAGAAACTGAAAAGATATGTGGGTTATTTTAGTGTATTCTTTTGGATAAACTATTGCTCCCTTTTCACAGCAGGCAATAACATAGCAGCATTCAGTACGGTAGAACAGAAATATTTACCCACTTGGTAACAGCACTACACCCCTCCAAAGTGCCTCTGTGCCAGGACAACGTGATACATCACCTTGAAGATAGCAGATGCGGGATTCAGGGAGCTTTTTTAACAAGCGGCCCATGAAGAACTCACTTCCGAAATGCTCCGTGGGAACAAACGCGCCATACTTCAGAAGTCCCACCTCGTACGGAGTGAACTCCACCCACTCTGCAATACAGCCACAACGGGACACTTAGAGAGCTCCCAGGTGGGTGTGGGGAGAGGGTCACCTGGGGCATGCTTTGTCTGAGTCGCGCTTCCTGTGTTGCCTGTGAAAGCCTCACTCCTAAATGACGGTCTCCAGGGAGGCGCCTGAGCTCGCACACGCTGGCGATGGGGAGGCGGGAGCAGTAGTGCTGCTCATGGTGGTGCTGCTGGTGGCACAAGGGGCACGCCAGGGGCATGGCAAGGCTCCAGACCTTACACAGCCTGTGTGCACTCGCCAGCCCAGGGTCTTCCTGCACGAGTGTAACCACATAATTACCCTGCCACGCGCTACATCTAGGTGACAGGACTTCCACTGTTACCAATACAGTTAATTTAGCTTTCTGAAATAATTGTTTATGTACAAAGACAGGTACCCAGATCTTCAGAATTTTTTTTTGGTAAGAGACCAATTATACTCTCTCTGGGTAGTACTAATGAAGACAGAACTGGTCCTTGACTTACTTGGATATCCTCCCCAAGTGAAGTGCAGTTGTCTGATATAACTGCAGTGTGAGTAAAAACTGGGACAGAAGTGGACCATAATTGCCTTTTCATTCAGAAGTGGCTCATTTTTTCACCTCAACAATAAAAAAATTTGATCTGAATTTTTCTCTGCCTCCTCCCCTCCATCTGCTTCTCCTCATGAAAAAAATCCCCAAACAAAACAAAGAGAAAAGCAGCAGATTCAGCTGGGAGCCTGGTAGGTTGGAAGCCTTCCCAAACTGTACCATAACTATGTGGTCATTCATCATGTTGAAACTATAAATGGCCATTGAGGAAAAGCAATTCCCAGATAATTCTAATACTTCTCGTTCTAGGTGGATCTGATAGTATTTCCAAAATGGCCTTTCTGGCAGAATTTCTTCTGTGTGTGTCTAGGCAGTGAACTTCTGCTCTCCAAACCCCTTGTATTAAAATTGTAAGGCATGGAGGTGATGGTTATTTCTCCGAAAAGCAACTAACAAACCAGTGTTAGTTAGCACACAAGTGCTACCGTGAAGAGTGATGACAGGAATTCAGTTGCCAATTTTAGCTTCACAGGATCTGAAACAACATCCTTACCTTTGAAGTCGTTGGTGCTGTAACTGTCCCGTACGCAGACTGACACATAGATGGGCAGTGGGTTCTGGCCATCACACAGTGCTTCTTTCTGCTCTGAAAGTTTGTGGGGGTCTTTCTGGTTTTGAAGAAAAAATATTACGTGAGAAGAGATGGAAAGGACACAGGGTGAATTCACTGGCTCCGGTGCTGGAGGAGCCGGGCAGCTCCTCCCCCAGCACACACGAGGTGCTGCAGCAGCTCCGTCACACAGAGCACTGCAGGCACCCCCACAAACCCTGACAGACCAGGCTCCCAGCGTCCGGCCTGGCTTTTTGCATGGATTCACAAACAGATGAGGAGAGAGACAACTATTTCTGCATACATGTCTATACATCCTAGAAAGTCTTGCCCTGACAAGTAGGAGGAGGGGTGGGCTACTCCTTAGGCTGAGGAGTGTAGTGAGCCATCCTTGCTCTCCCGAATCTGAAGGAAGCCCTTGAGCATGCTGATACTTTCCTTTCTTACCACACAACAGCCATCACAGTCCAGCCTTGCAAGGGGACTGAAATTTGGCAGCAAATTATTTGCACCCCACCCAGCTTCCTTTCTGAGAACGCATATTCTCATTCAAGAGGTTTAGGAAAAACATAAAATCTCATGAACTACTGAAAAACTTAAGAGTAGCTCGTTCTGAAAACTTAGGGAGAGTTTAATGGTTACATAGCAAATGTCAGCACTTCTCAAAGGGAAAAATGCTTGCCTAGTTTGTGAGGAGGACCTCATCTAGCTGAGATTAAAAGAGAGGCATCTATTTAGCTTATATCTTTGTTTAATACCTAATATTCCTCTCTGTATGCATTTATTTTCTGTTTACATATACATAATGCTATATATGTACATTTATAAAATTAAATAAACCCAAATGAATGGTTGAATGACTGTAGCATTTCTGCCCCCAGTGGAGGACACTTTACTCAATCCTCAACCACTCACCCTTTCCCATTTTCCAAGTGCCAAAGCACATATCCTTGAACTGTGATCTAGATGGGGAGAAAAGAGAGTGGACTTCTGTACCGCAGGAGTAGAAACCACTTCAAGTAACAGAAAAGCAAATTTGTAATTACTTATAAAAATTAGTATCACTTAAACCATGTTAGTAGCGCTTCTGAGCAAAAGTAAGATATGTTCTTGTCTTCTGCAGATCATATTACCTGCCAGTGGATGCAATTCACCAAGCACTCTAGCTGTTTCAGGGTTACTTGAGATAGTTTTTACACTACTGAGATTACCCTGCTTTGCATTTTGAACTGTTTTGGTATGAGTAATTTGCATCTTAGATGCAATACCCAAGACTGCCTTCTCTTCCATTTAAATACCAGCCAGAGTTCAAATGGCTGCATCTACAACCTAATTTATTAACATACAGGATGCATTTGTCTCTAGGCAAACTATTAAAGGAATTTAAAAATCTGGCATTTTGTTAACACAGAGAAATCCACTGTGCTTTGAGGTACATTCTCTGAAACGATGGTCTAGTTTCCTCTCCATCCTCTAAGGGAAAAACACATGAATCTTTAAGAAATGAAATATACATCATACCCCATCGTTTAGTAAGTACTCAATCATGAGACCCCAAAGATCTATAAATGATGTCCTGTATCCCTCTTCTTTCCGCTGGCGAAGCTGCTTGTTGTAGTACTTCATGCGATCCGCAGAGAAACATCCCATCTTGCATTTTGTTGCTTGTTTCTGGGCTTCACCAATATGTGAGTCCAGGTCCTTCTGTGACCAGTAGGCGTCTCTGTATAAGTTGGCCATAGTCCTGGAGAAAGATCATACAAACAGCAAAAGTCAAAAGGAGCAAAAAAAAGACTGGAAATTTTGTGTTTTCGGAACAAGGTTTATATTTAGGGATTCCCTTCTGCTCATACATACTCTGGTTTTGCTGCTCCATCCAGCAGAATGGACACTCCAGAGTTTCTCTGACTGTTTTCTAAGATGGCCCTGAGGAATGAGGTGGGGTTTTAATGTTCTTGGCCTTTTTTTAAAGCAGAACTGGCAGAAGCTCAAGGGATAAAATTGCCAGGTGGAAACATAGGTACATTTGTGAAGCACAAATTAGGCATAAAATCATAATAAATTTTCTGTGTTTGTTTTTTAGAACCTTAAATTCATTCATATCAGCTGCTGTCTCTTGGCTTTGATTCACTCAGTGTTAATCTTATGATAACACTATGCTTTATTTTAACATCATCCTCTATTTTACCAACCTCTCCTACATGGGACAATCAGACATTAGGCAGCCATAGGTCCTGTGAGCAGGGAATAACACTGCCCAGGAAAACCCAAAACTGGCAGGTTGCAGAGGTAAGTGTGCACTATCCAGGTTTTTCCAGTTAGAAATCAAAACCAGTTTCAGAAGTTAATGGGAACCGCAATAGCTGGGACATCAGTGGAGAAAGGAAGAGGCATGATGCTCTGGGCATCCACAGTTACATCCACAGTAACTACTTACCTAGAAAACATCTCAATGAGTGTAATTGTCATATGCACATTTAACTGCTGCAAACGTGGAGTTGATAAGCACAGTAAAGAATTGCTTATAATAAAATCATGGACCAAACCAAGTTAATATTTAATGGCCTGTTACTGAGAAACAGCTTGTTTCTTTGATGTTTGAAGGAAATCTCCTGACCTTGTCTGGTTTTAGAAGCTACTCTCTGCAGCAGTGTGACCCTCAAAAGTCCTGGTCAAGCCTCCTGCTGGAGCTGGCTTACCATGTGGTGCCGGACAGCCCGCTGATGTATGTTACACAGTCCAGGAGATTCAGTTTCTTCAGGCCCATGAGGCTGCCGTACAATCCTGTCATTGACTTCAGTCCTCCACCTGTCGTGATGATTGCCACGACGGGGACCTGTAGGGGAGAGGCAGGATGGGACATTCACGCTGGCAGCATTACACATTGCATCCTGAACTGCAACGGGGTCTGGTCACCACAGCCAGCCCAGCTCCTGATCTCAGAGCCCAGGTCCCTTTTCAGAAGGAAAGACTCCAAAACCAAGTAACAACTGCTATTGCCACTTCCCTTTGGATAAACATGGGTCCAGAGATTAACCCAAACCTGGGTTCTTGCCCATCTCTAGGGCAAATTGGGGCACAGATGTGTAAGGAGAAAGCTTCAGTGGAAACAACAATGTATTTTCTCTACATTTCTAACTCCATCACTCTTTCATATTTCACACATTCACTACTACTGTATGAAAATCTGCCTGCCAATGCCCTGGAAAAATACACTCAGTTCACAGCCACAATTGCTAAGCTACTCTCAGCAATGCTGTTATTCTTCAGAATCTTGAAGTTACTTTAAAAGAAATTATTTTAAGGAATTTCAAAACTGCAAGAAAGGGAAGATATAAGAAGCACTCAGAGGTGTTAGTCCTAAACTCTCACAGTGGTGAAATTGGAACAAGGGGAAAAAATCTTTGCTGTGTAATGTATTCAGTATTTCTGAACTGAGCCAGTTATAGCACAGCATGGAGGAACGAACACACCTCAAATATGACAAATTCCAAATTAACAGTAATGAAGGATGGTTACTGCAAGCAGTGTTTCTTGCAATAACAACCTTGGCAGCAGAAGCAAATGTACTAAACACACATGGACAAGCTGGTACCTGCTCAACACACAAATATGGCCCATTTTACGGGCTACTCAATTATAAGAGTACATGAAGGCACTAGAGATTCAAGTTCTGTCCCCTCAGCACACACGTACTTCTTGATCCTGCAGATCCTGTGGCAGGTGAAAAACATTTTTGAGAGCACTTGCTACATATCTCTTTCTTTTCCCCAGGAAAGCCATTTCTTCAGAACATAAGTTAAACCCAAAGCGCATGTCCAGGTCTTGGTAGCATGAACAATTACTAAGATAAAAACAGACACATATATTAAATATTAACACACCCATATCGATCTTAGGACTTTGATCAAAGATAATCTACAGTGCTATTTCCTTCAAGCAGGATGATGCAATGTGACAGGAGCAATAGAGAATATGCTCACTATTTTAAAAAATAGTAAGACTAACTAATGGCATTATGTCCAATTATTTCTAATTGATGAAGAAACAACGTACAGTATTTACAAAAAAACCAAAATATTTAAATAAATAACCTATAACTAAAAGACTGACAAATTTGGAAAATCCGTGCAAATGGTCAAAAGTAATCTATTGATTCCCATATCACAGGTTATCTTCTCATTCGAAATCTAAAATAACACTCAATTTTCAAAGCTTATTTCCGACGTGAAGGAAAATTCTCCCTTTATGCAACTGGAGTGGGAACGCATCTCCCTCTAGTGGTGAGCACCCCTGGGGAGGGTGGCGGTGGAACACAGCTTGCTGGAGACTCGACCTCGGTGACATCCAGCCCCTCCCTGGATGGGTGGAGATGGGTTGCTGGGTTTAGCGGGGCCGGATTTCACCCCCGCTGCTCTCTTGTGTCTAGGCATACACAAGCTGTTTCACGGGTCAGCGCTGGAAGTTCTATTCCACATCAGCCTTGACTCAAAAATTGTAAGGCACAACTTCTCTCAGAGGAAGATTTAATTGGCGTCGTTTTTGTAATTTAATAAGTCATTCCTTAAGACCCCACAGTTGTAGTTTATTTCCCCGGGCACTTGTGCTCTTCTGCTCACTAACCTCCCTCCTGGCTCTTCCTGCCCTGCTCCTACAAGACATCAATGGGCAAGAGATGGTCATGGTCAGGTCAGAGCCAAGGACTGCCTGGCTGGCCAGTAGGGGTTTGCTTTTTCTTTCAGTGACAGAACCTTTCTCTTCTACCGAGTCCATAATTTCAATGAAACTGATAATGAAATGCAATTATGAACTTTCTCCACCACTAGATTTGGATGAAATCAACCAAATTATTACAACCTTATTTGTAATTGAAGACACACAAAGGGAAATGAGTTAGGTGGAGCTTCTAAAGCAGTTTCAATTGTAAATCAAGATACAAACAGTTTCTAAAGTTCTCTGAAAGCAAAATAAATAAGCACGAAGTGTTTTTCTTGCTGTGGAGTAACACTGACTTTTCTGTCATCACTGACCACTTGCCATTCTGAAATGAAAGATAGAAAACTATTTGAATTCAAAATTACTTTTTCCTTTTATTTCTTAGTGAGGAACACACACAAAAACATCAGTTTGCCCAGTTATGTGTGTTACATATAGCTATGGATTACATGAAGTATCTTCATGTTCACTGACCAGTACTAACGAGCATGTCTAGAGATGTCAAATCACAAGCCATATTGTTTATTTTAGTTTCTACTCAACGTATAGTATAACTGGACTTAACAGAACACAAGGTTTATTGCTACTGAATATCAGTAGTTAAGCAAAAAAATAATTCCAAATTTCTGGTGAAGTTAAATGTTTGCTTCCTTTTTTTTTTTTTTCTTCTGTTAGCTAGCTTTGTTCTTTCTGTGAATTTCAGGGACTAATATTGACCAAAAATAATATTCTGTGGTCAGAAGGAAAGGGCTAATGCTAAAATAAACACATGTTTATTTTAATGTTTTATCAACATTTATAGATTAAAGGCAAATCTTCCTAAGGCCAATTATGTATAATACATTGTGCATGGATTTTATGTTTTACTATAGGCACATTTTAGTTTACAGACTGAGAATGCTTGCTTATCTCATTTCCATGTGGCAAAAACAATATCAAAATCAATGAACCAAGTCTTTAGGAATAGAAGGAGATCTCTTACCAAGTTTGTGCTGTCACATTCAAGTCAAATCTTTTCTCCTGGAAAACAAGAATGTGTACTGTAATTTTTAAATTTTAATTTTAAATTTTCTATTTTCCCTTTCTGCCTTGGGGTCAGAGCTTGATTTATATCCCAGCAAGGTCTGTCAATCACAAAGTTAAATGTCTGAGATCTCGGCATATATTTCTAAAAGCATTCACTCATCCTTAGTAGACCATTCTGACCTACAGATTCCACATCCTTCCAGGCTGCAGAAACCATTAGCAATCCTGGTATAGGAGGTTTCTGAGATTCATGCAGTAGGTCCCATTTCCTGTGTTACTCATAAACTTTCTGCAGCATCTCGAATTACCAATTTGTGTATGTTTCCCATTCTTTATGTCCTAATACACAGCACATCTTTGACATCCTGGCCATAGTCTCACAGTGAAGAGATTGCAGCTCTGCATTTGCTTCTGCAATACTTCATCCTGTCTTAAAATCATTATTTCAATCTTCATATTAACTGGCAAAATGTGCTCTGTTCTGAGAGGGTGTTTTTATGGTCCTATCCTAGCAATATTCTCATTATATTCTTTAAAATCCATACTCTATGTTTAATATTTTCAGCATATTTCAATATATTGTCCTTTGAAATTCATGGTTGACTAAGGGCAGATTTATTGATGTTTTCCAAGTTTGTGCACAATGAGTAACTTTCAGTTTGGACCGTAAGCAAAGGAGGAGTCACTGAGCCTTTATGTAAAGAGGGAGAGATACACTGAAGGAAGCATCACATTATCTGATATCCTTGCTGGTCTCTGTATCCACTACTGGCCGTAATGGAGAGTAAGACAGGGACAACCTGCCTTTGTGGAGAAAACATCTGGAGAAACAAAGCTCCTGTTTGTTCAAAGTCTAAGAAAAAATCAGAGCATTTCTGACACACTTTAGCAGCCATCTGGGACAACATTGTGAGGACTGGTTTCTACCTGAGTGACCTTTTATTCCCAACAGCTGGAAGTGATGCTTACCTCTGCAATGGTCGTTTTCCTTCCCATGGGCAGTGAATTCAGCATCACGACTGGGGAGCCCGTCTCTCTACTGTACTT
Source organism: Atrichornis clamosus (assembly GCA_013400975.1). NCBI lineage: Eukaryota > Metazoa > Chordata > Aves > Passeriformes > Menuridae > Atrichornis > Atrichornis clamosus. The sequence continues at coordinate 87,007 of WBMZ01008929.1, forward strand.
GCAGGACCACTGGGAAAACAGCATGCTTTAGGACAAAACCAGCTACAAGTTTACCCTCTCCCCCTCCTCCCACTTTCTTGAGAGACACTCAAAATCTCTCCATCACTGAGGCCACTCCAACCTACAGGGTGGTAGTGCCTCTTCTTTGGCAACATGACATCCAGCGTTGGCTCCGCGTACTTGATGTAGTGGAACTTGGTGGGACACGACGGGCTCACGACTCCGTTGGGGCCCAGCGTGATATCCTGCGTCCCCTCAAAGGAGCCCTTCACAGTGAGGGAAAGCTCTTTCTCTAAAGTAGCCAAACAAAGGTCATGAGAAATATGACTATGATTTAACCAGAAAAATGTGCTGGCTTCGTTAAAGTGGAGTCCAGGTAGCACTGCTTTGCCCAGCGGGAAGCACTCCGAAGGGAGTGTTGGCAGCCAAGGGGAAGGAGCAAAGTGGATGCTATTTTCATAGAAAAGGGACTCCGAATGTTCTCACTGTGATATAGAACTGGGATTTCAGCTTTAACACAGATCTAACAGGCCTTATTAATGTATATCTAGATAGGGTCATTGGAGTCTATACAACCTAATGTGTTTATCTGCCATTAACTTCACTGAACACTGTAAGCACCATTTATTCCGCTAACACATTATATGAAAGGAGCATCTTCTCATCAGTAAGCATGTAATTATTGGTAAATAGTTAACAAAGCAATAACCTTACTTGATTTTTGCTTCACCTTCTCTGCTATTTCAACTTCCAGGCAGCAAAGTTCACGACACTGTGAAAGACAGATTGCAGGAATTTGTGAGAAAGGTCATCACATCCCATCCTCATTATAGGGAGCTGTGGTCCCTCAGCTTTTGCTGTCTCGTCACTTGAAGTTCTGGATTCCCTGGCATCTCTGGGCTTTTTCCCATTAGCCACTGACTAAAGAAAAGGAAAAGTTTTAGAGGAAGTTTTAGGCATCCCGTATGTGACAATGGCATACAATTGGGCACCGTGGGAGGAATATACAAAGGAAGAAAATCAGGAGCATTTTCAGGATAGTAGAATAAATACAAAGAGTTAAACTGGGAAGAAATAAATGAAAGATGTTGCTGAGGGATCAAAAGTCAGTAGTAGGAAGAGTTTCTGAAGAAGCATTGTTATTAACATTTTTGGTATTTTTCTTATGGCACTCACTATTCTTTCACATAATGTATTTTTGATAAGTCAGTATTTCATTTAGAACTTTCCCACAGAGCATGGATCATCTCCAAGGGGAGGAAAGGGCTGGGGAGGTTACCAGTAAATGGCTTCACAGCCTTTATACCATTGTGCTCTGATAGACAGCAGTACATTTTTTAAAGTACTGGTACCAGAGGAGAACTCTGTATGAGTGTGGTGAACTGTAGGACAAATGGGAAATAGTGGGAAATCACCAGAGAACAGGTAAATAAAATATCGCATTCTCAAAGTATCCAAATGGAAAAGAGGAAAGAAAGAGAAAGACCTGGCCTACTGGCTTCTCTAACCCCCACCCTCCCTTCCCCTTTATATTAAGGAATCACTTAAAGAAAATATCTTGGGAAAGGCACATACCACCAGCACTCCATTGGTAGCAATGACTTCATGAGGACCAGAACTGGGAAATAAAATGAAAAACATGGATTTTTTAGGTTAAACAAACCCCACTCATCTTTACCCAGGATGTTGCCCTTTCATCCTGCTTAAAAGAACAACAGCCTGAGGGACCCCACCAGCAGGTACATAACAAGCTCCTTTCCATGCTCACTTGGACTGACTACTGCTCTGAGGGGACTCATCTCTGTACTAAAGTTGAGCAATGTGTATCATGGCTATTTTTTTACAGTGCAATCTCATGATCATCTAAAATGGAATCTGCTGTTAGGCACTCAAAATCTTCTCACTATAACATGTAGAATAAATGTATTCCAGTAGTAACATGATAACAGACCAGCATATCCCTGTTGGGAAGACAGATATATGTATTTGATGGTATGCAAATATCCTGAGTTGAAAGGGACCCGTAAGGATCATTGAGTCCAACTCCTGGCCCTGCACAGGACAACCCCAAGAATCACACCACGTGCCAGAGGGCATTGTCCAAATGCTTCCTGAAGTCTGGCAGACTTGGTGCCATTGTCACTTCTCTGGGGAACCTGTTTCAAAGTGGCAGAGGGCAGTGGGTACCAACTTCTGGGAAAAAAACATAAAAAGCTTTCCAGATCATTCAGGTGAAGTCAGGAGATGGTGTGGAGTGATTTGACTTCTGACCTTGGCTCCCCACTAGTACAAGAGCTGACCTTAGACTGGTCATTTTATTTCTGCCATGCCTTAGTTACCTTGTGGTGACACAGAGACAAAAATCCTGATTCCTGGATGGCAAGATGACCATGCTGGAAGAAGAGCCTTACACTAGAGTTTCCATCACATTGTCATTGTGTTAGGCAGAAAGAAAACAGGATTACTAGGATCCAAACAGTACTTCAAGGGAAAACTGAAGGAATCAGCAATACACTGGAAAACTAACCAGGATGGTTCAACACTAGTAGTCTGTCCGATACAAAACCTGAAACAGGCAAGGAAAAATTGATAGGCTCGCACACTTGGAAAGTCTTCTGAAATATCCTCAGGTGGACAAATCATAGAATCAGAGAATGGTTTGGGTTGGAAGGGACATTAAAGATCACCTAGTTTCAACTCCCTGCCATGTGTAGGGACACCTTCCACTAGACCAGGTTGCTCAAAGCTTGATCCAGCCTAACCTTGAGCACTTCTAGGGATGGGGCATCCACAGCTTCTCTGGGTAAGTGGTTGGTGGGTCTTTGAAAGCAGCTAAACCACAGAGCAAGCTAATCAATCAGGTGTTGGGGACTGCAGTAATGATGTAGGAGAAGGCTGGCACATTTTCACAGAAATACCACACAGTATGACTTCTAATACTGTTTCTTTGTTTCATCATTAATGATTTTTGCATTTTAAAAATAATCTCTGTATCACTTACGCGATCTCCAATTTGAATTCAACCTCTAGCTCCTCCTTGGTCTGGAAGCAAGAACAAGATATTAAACGAAGTAGCTACATAATGCTTTGTCCCTTGTCTAAACCCGGGTCCCTGATAGGCAATATTGAAGCAATTGGTTGCAATGCACAGCCTATGATAAATATTTCAGACTGGGTGGTCTGAATCAATATTTCAGACAGATGGTTTAACTATTCTTTCCTCATCTTCTTTCTTCAAGATAACATCAAAACAACCCATACTTCTATTTCTTAGTGTGAAGTTGCTGCAGAAAAACAATTTGCAACTTCCTTTGTATTCTGAGTTCTACCCTTTTTTCCCAACTATTCTTGGCACTGTCCTGTCATGACTTACTGTACTTGCTATCATCTTGGAAATTAAACATACTTTACACCCATTACTTTAATGTAATAAACAGAGACCAGTATAAGTGAGTGATTCAGAGTTGGTGTTATGCAACCCCCGGTAAGGCAGTGCTGATCTGTATGAGCTGGTTGTGAATGACCTAGTTTGGATACCAGAATCTGTTCACAGTAGCAAGAAGTTGCATGTGAGATATTTTGCTGATCTCATCCTTAGATCTCAAAGGGAATCAGGATTATTTTTTTCATTTTACAGATAGGAAACTGGTAAACAGAGTGAATCATCCATTCATAGTGGGATACACACAGGGGCAATTTCATCTTTGCCTTTTGGGGTGAAAGTAGACATAAGCAAAGGGGCAGGGGATTATGAATTATGGGAATTATTCAGTTTATGAATTACATAGGGAAAAAAATTATTCACCCTGCAACAGCTGTATGGCCTTGGCGTTTCTCAGAGATAGTTCTGAGTCAGATCCCTTTCCTACCTACCACAGTGTTTAAGTCCTATCATCTTCAATAATTTATAAAATATTGGGAATAGGAGTTCAGGCTCTCCAAGTTTTTTATCACATTTTTTATCACATTTTTTGTGCTTGTATTTTGAATGGCAATTCATGTACTCATTCTTGGGATAAGTCATCCATGGCAGGTTCAGAAAGATTTTGAATGTTCTGTAACTCTCCACTGGTTTCTTAGATGCATTAGTTGCTTAGTTGCTCTCACATTTGGACTAGACTTGAAGTACAGGATCACTGTTCTTTCAATTGGAAGTTTAGCGATGTCAAAGAGTGCACAGAGGAGATTGTCATCTGGAGTAGCAAAATCCTCATCATACACTGTCAGCTCCAGCACATTCTGCAAAAAGAGGAAGAAGGGGTCTTTCTAGTTTCTCAGTTTGGACATCATTAGCTCCAGGCAAGAAGTATTGCTGGGCATGTGCTTGAGAAGAAAAGTTGAGAACTTAAATACCATCCCCCTTTAGAAAAACATACTGTAAATTGAATATTCATTCTTGCCTTGTTCATTTTAATTGCTGTAACATAATACATTGGCTATACCTTTGCAACAGCTTAGGTAACTCCCAGGTTCTGTATCCATCTTGCACTGACTCATAAAAGTCTCTTGTTTCCTTAAAACTTCAAAACTGAACTCAGTTTCTGGCCCTCCTGGGCAGAACCATTGAACAGACAAAAGGACTCAGTCACCTCTGCTGTTAAACACTTTGAACAGTCCCTTACCGTGTGCCATCTCTTAACTCCTGGGCACAATTCAGGAGACACCTACACAAAATCTTCAGGCTTCTTCAAGCAGACAACTTTAGCTCCTTACCTTGACCTGACTCTGGATTCTGAAGTAGAAGATTTCATTCCACACTGGGTTGTTGGAGTTTTTCACAGTTTTAGTGCGTGACCTTTCACATGTCGCAGTCGGCAGCCACAGTGACACGTAGCAATCAGCCTGGCTTACTGGGTGGGGGAAGAGGCAAAATAATTGTTAATGTGGCAAAGGCAGCAGTGCTGCATGGCACTGGAAAGGTTACTGCAGCAACTGGTACCAACAGCAAGCATGAGGTATTTGAAGACAGAAATGCCTGATGTAATTTATCTCTTTGCAAGATTCTCTTCTGAGAGGGAAAAACCACAGACCACAAGGTGACTAGAACAGCAGATAGTTTCTATTCTTCCTTGCATGAGTTACAGACAACAGTAATATTGTGTATCAAAGAAAAGGGTGAGAATTTTCTCTTCTAGTCAGCCACTTCAGTTTCTCAGCCAACAAGCTTTCCTGTGCTCATGTGTGCCTGCACACACACACTAACCCTGAGCTGCTGTCTGATAAAAGGGGGACCTGGGACCCTCCTCCACTTTTTGAGGACAACTGCAAAAGGTCTTCATCTCTGCCTTGCCTTCAGCGATTTTCTAGGCCAGTATTTGTGAAAGGAGCTGCAGAACTACCCCTGCTGTATGAGATGGCAGAGGCTTCCTCCAGAAGGAGCTCACTGAATTAGACACAGGATATTAACTAATTGCCACCTCCAGGAAGAGAGGGACCAAGTGTCTCTCCCAAAATGCACCAGGAGAAGGTTAGTGAAGGATTTCACGTCCCATTTCTCAAAGGCACCTGAATTAAGGCATATCTCAAACAGCTACAGCCAAAAATGCCATTTACTGTGTGCTAAGGGAATGCAATGTTTCTTCATGGAGGTTATGCAAAGTACTTCAACACCTTGAAAACCTCTTTTGTACAGTTCTTAACAATAAAATTATCAGATATTGTGCAGAGCATCTGAGGACTTGATGCTTGTCTACTCTGAAGAAAAGGAAGCTGAGGGGTGATCTCGTGGCTCTCTACAGCTTCCTGAAGAGGGAACACAGAGAGGAAGGTGCTGAGCTCTTCCTTCCTGAAGAGGGAACACAGAGAGGAAGGTGCTGAGCTCTTCTCCCTGGTATCCAGTGACATGATGCAAGGGAATGGTTCTCAAAGCTGCACCAGGGGAGGTTTAGACTGGACATTAGGAAGCATTTCTTTACTTAAGGGGTTCGTCAAACCCTGGAACTGTCTTCCTAGGGAGGTGTTGGATGCCCCAAGCCTGCCGATGTTGAAAAGGCATTTGGTATTTAGTAATTAGTAACATGCTTTAACTTGGTCAGCCCTGAATTGGTCAGACTAATTAGATGACCGTTGTAGGTTCTTTTCTACTGAAATAGTCTATTCTATTTGTAAACATCACAGAAACCTGCAGTGCACAGGTGCTGCATGTGCTGCAGGCTGCCAGGAGACTGACTGCTCGTATTGTAAACGTTGGCTGTACATGCCAAATGTCTCCCCAATATGGGTGGGACTGGTCAGCCTGGCCAGCCTTACACATTTTGCCTTGCTTATGCACATCAGCATCTCTCTGAAGCAGGAACATAGTGTCTCACCTACACCCTCTCCTTGCTAAGGAAGTTACCCACCTTTGTTTCATTTATAGAGAAAGTTGATTTAAGCACAAGATTTAAGACTGCTTTCCTACTGTCTTAAGACACCACTTCTAACTGCCTGCTATTTCTGAAATTCCAAAATTCAATCTATGCGTTTCCATATATCTTGGACTGGGAAGTCTCATTTGGAAGGGTTTAGCTTTTATGCAAGGATGCGACAGAAGAAAAAAAATTAGGCTTTTTCATGTTAAAATGTAATTTCTTAATCACTTCATTGCCAGCTCTTCTACACCTTGCTCCAGAGAAGAAACAAAGTAATTCTGGAGCAGTACTGCACCTGATTCATCCCCCATCATTCAGGTAATGCCAGAGAAAAGATTTCCCAAACAGGAGGTTGCATTTTGAATGCCATGTTCAATAACCCCTGCTAAACTTACAATATATGAATAATTTCTTTATGAACATATATATTTTAACAGCCACAAATTCCTGTGATTGCAAGTTCCATAGTTTCCTTGTATATTCTTTTCATTGTTTTAAATGTTTGATATTTTATTGCGTGTTCACATTTATTCTCACACTGTGAAAAACAGGAAAAAATGACTCCTTATTCACCTTCTTCCCCTATTCCTTTTTGTAGAGAGAGTTTTCATGTCTTCCTCAATAATTTCTCTTCCACTCTTAAGGACTGTAACCTAAGTAGTCCCTCTGGCTATAAAAGTTATTTCAGATCTGTCATCATATTCAGTCCCTTTCTACAGCTCCTTTTGTTACTATGTTGCCTCAAGAGTTTCTATTTATGTTTTTCAATCGGAGAAATTCCATGCAGATAATAATGCTTTGAAGCATTTTGAAACTGAAAAAATGTGTATTTGAATATATTTGCAGAACCTAAAAGTAATGCTACTGACTTCAAAATGCATTAAAAATAATTTTGTGTAACTACTACATGACTTCGGATTTATCACTGGAGATCAATGACTGACGGCTGTTTGGCTGGCAAGTACTCTATCCTACTGATGTGATTCATCATTCTTTTATCCTAACTGTACTCTGAGATACAAAGCACATCAAGCAATCCTTAATTATATGAGTAGATGCAGCCAAACTAGTCAGTTGTGTATTTAATGCAAAATATTGCCTCAGTTCTGCTTGCACAATCTCTCTCTTTCTACAGCCTCGTTATTTGTCTTGTTGCCTGATACGCAGAAGATCTGAGACGAGTCCCTGATGAGACCTTTCCGTGTTCTTGCTTCATCACGCATGTGGCACAGCCACGGACCAGGAGGGAGGTGCTGGTGCAGGGAGTGCGACCCAGTGGTGTGACCTAAGACACAGCTGTTATCTCCCTCACTCGGAGCTGTGACACGGGGAAGTCCTCTGATACAGCTTCCGGAAAAACATGTGACAACCACAGGGTAAGGTGGGAATGGTTCTGCATGGTACATCCAGACCTTTGTCTTTCAGAAAATCTTCCCTGACTCTTCCTGTTCAAGAGAGACTATGGAGACAATTACTGCTGCTTACAGTGAAACAGAAGAATCAAGACAATCACGAGGGTAACACATTTCCCCTCCACGCTCACTCTAGAGCTAATTTCAGCATCCTTTCACAGGTGGTCACGTAGCTGTATTCACTCAAACAAAATGAACTGTTAACTTGTCTGTTTTGTGTGAAACACACGTGGATAGTCCATGTTCTTTAACAAAACAGTGGTGTTTTCCTTTCCAACTTACTCCCTTCCCACCACTTTCCTGCCATGTGACTCACACTCTTTCACAACTGCAAGACTGCTGCAGGAGTGTTAGAAGGGACCAGGCATCCAGCCCTCAGTCATCACGGGATTTTTACTGTCATTTCAGGGTAATTAATAATGACATTGGCCTGGTGGTAATGATTGTAGAAAGCTTTTTCCTATTCATTTTATCTTTGTCAGAACCAAGACTGGGGGGAATGAAAAAGTTTGCTCCTCCCAGTCACATTTCCCAAGGTGCTATGACCCATCAGCAAAATTATCCCTTGTTTTTGATAACGTGGAATGCAGTCTTTTTCATCTACCTATGTCAGAAACTCTCCTTTCTTTGAGAGAAAGTACTTATCCTCAGAAACACATTCAAGTCTTGTAACCACTCAGAAAACACAGGCATAACACTCAATGAAACAGCAGCAAGCAGCAAGGACTGACCTGGTTTATAACAATTAGTTCACATAAACACTGGGTTATTTCAGAAACACTAAATTTGTTATACAATTATAAAAGATACAATTTGCCTGTGCCCTGAGATACCACTAAGAATGAAGATAATACTTACAGGCATCCGCTCGCTGGAGATTTCTCATCCGGATGACCCTTACAGTCAACAGGTAGCAGGGACAGGATTCTATCTGGAGGAAAACAGTACAAAAGGGAGTCTTAATAAGCCTTTAGTGGGAAAAAATTCAAAATGTGCAAACTAACTAGGTGCCACAAAGCACAAATAAAATTTGAGTAAAATTTGGGTCAATTTTCTCACTACTTTGCAGATGAAGCTTCTGCTGTTAAAGAAGCCTTAGTATTTTTTTTTTCACTATCTTTGTTACTCTGAGAGTCTGGATTGCTCATCAAAGCAGAAAAGACAGGCATAAATCCCTGACAAGTCACGCAGCCTGTGAGATGCATGCAAAACCTCTTGCTCTGAAACTGCTGAGTTTAGTCTACAACATAGCTGCAATAATTCTCTTGAATAGAGTAAATGCACTGGTGAGCACTATGGTGGAGTTGTCAAAATACTGTCAGTCTTACTCAAAGTTACAGTCAATTCCCTTAGTAACCACCCATGAGGTCCCATAGCATTGAAAAAAGTGCTGTGGAGAATATCTGTTGTCATGGACTCCCCGGGGACAAATCTGCAGTACCGCTCTTTAAGAGGTGTTTTTGCTTTCTGCTTCAAAAACATAGATTTCCTGCAATTTACAATTGTACAAGAAAAAGAGTAACAATAATCTGAGCTTTTGTAAATCACAGCTATGAGATAAGCCAATGGTTGAAAATTGTTTCCAGAGGGTTTAGATTGTAAAGAGTTAGGTATGCGTTGCCCTTCGAGAAAAATAAAGAGCATTATCTTCCTCCAAAAAACTCCTGAAGATTGGAAGTGCTTAAGTTTCTTTGTTCTCTTTGAATGTCTCAGCCTTAATCTTCTATAAAACAAGTCTCTCCAGGTTTTGTGGCTGCAGGGACCTTTTCCTATTTATTATTAGAAGATAAATGTGAGTTCCTTCTTCTATGGAAGATGATTTCCTGCTGGCTCATTCCATAAACCTGTCTCTGGCTCAAAGCTATCTGCAAAAGGCTATTCTGACCAAGCCAATAAATAAATCAGCATTTCCTGTGTCTGTGACACATGGTCATTTCCTCACGCTTCTAGAAGCATTTCCATCTGCATAAGAGGTTACAGCAGAGCCCTACAAATCATTCTTTCTAACAACTGCTATTTTTATCAACAGGTTTCCTCTCATTTAGGAGCATCCTTCTATTTCTACAGCACTTCAGAGACTTCCTATAAAAACTATAAACAAGCAGACAAAATAGATGTTAAGGCAGATAAAGAGAAGCTGGAAGAACCTCACTTAAAACAGTATGTGCAATGTGGCCAATTTTTTTCAAGGGAACAGAGCAAAAAGACCTTATTTTCAGATGGAAAGACAATTATGCTTCCTTTGTCGAAACAAATTACTTTTTCAATATGTGATTAAAATTCTCTACCCTCTCCTCTAACACATCATGTTATTTTAGAATCTTTTTGCTGAGTTCTTAAAAAGCGTTGCTATTTCCACCCCTCTTATATATGTCTCAAGAATTCTATGGCTTTTTTGGTTTTTTTAGTGCTTCTTTATGAAATTCAACCTAGGAAATCCATCTACCTTCCATTTCAAGTATTCTCAAAGCAGAAGAGACCTTCGCAAAATTTGCAAACAAATGATGGAAGGGTATGTCCTCAGAGCTACCCCATGCAAGAACACTGGTTCAGATTTTAGGAGTATAGCCACGTTAATACAGTTCTACACCCAGTTAATTAACCCTTCTTCTCAGCTGCATAATTAGCAAAGGTGGATCACCACACTCACATGCTAGGAATGAGTTTAGGCACCTCAGCGTATGCTCTAGAAGGCAGAAACTTATTGTTCTTTAGGATCTGCATAAACATGGGGGAAAATCTCACAGGCATTTGTCTCCAGAGAGTGCACAAGGTGCTGCCAGCTCCTGGATCAGCTTCAGCTACACTTCCTCTGACAAGTGGCATTGCTTGAGTAAGAACCAATGAATTCATTATTTGCAAAGCAGTTTGAGATTCTTAGATGGGAGAAGAGGTGGTTTGGGGTTTTTTTAATGATTATTAGATGGTTTCTGCCATCCTATCACCTTCCTTCTGGTTCCCATGTAAGGACTTTCTAACATGTTAGCCAGATTTTCCCCGTGTGGCATGGGGAAATCAATTCTCAGAGATGCAGGTTTTGCCAAAGAATTTACTGAAATTTCACAAAAAAAGAAAAGAAATCAGTGGCTTAACAGAAGCTACAGAAACCAGGACCTGTGCTTGCACTAGAGGAGAGGCAGAGGCCACCAGCCAGCTACCTGAGGAAAAGGCAGGAGCCAGGTGTCAGTTGTCCTGGCAGCCCTGGCACCTGACAGTGGCAGTAGCAAAGACTACAGGGAGAGTGGAATTCACCTGGTGATCAGGCCTTGCTAGTTCTTCTGCTTCCAGGAGGATTTGCTATTTTAATTAATTCCAGTAACATCTTAAACAAAAGAAATGTATTTAAATAGCAACTGTGACAACCATAACATGATGCACTAGGGTCTGGTTATAGAGACAAAGAAAATAGCAGTCATGCAGATATAAAACAAAAGACAGAAGTTCTGTTATTCTGTTTCCTTAACACCTATTATATCTTCAGCAAAAAAAAAGGTAGCTGCTATGTAATGATGTTCCACGTATGGAGAGGTTTCCACCACAGCAAATTGTCAATTTGTCAGCTTGTCTTCAGTTTGGTGCTTCCTAAATTGTGCTCATGTGTGTATAGCACAGCTGCATGCAGTACAGCACTCTGCGACAGCAGTGCGTGAGCAGGGCGTACAGTGCTAGTTTCTCTGAAGTCCCAGGGAAAAGAAGTTTTACTGCATTTTCCAAACAGCAGCTCCATCTAATGTAGAGCAAAACTCATAATATCTTCTGATTTTTCCATGCTTCTCGTAACAAAGAGTAACATGGTATCACACTTGGCACCACTTACTTATGTTGGTGTAAGGGGTTCCTCTGTCATGCGAATGATTCCCACTTTCTCCCAGCTGAGGAGAAAGACTTTGCAAACAGAAATTTCTCTGTCATGGGCACTGTGGTGATACAGGCTGTCTGCATTCCTGGAGCATTTGTGCCTCCGTAGGTCTATCCCAGCCTTCTTTAAAGTCATGCTTATATTCAGATGTAGGTATGTGTGGCATGCATCCATCTCTGAGAAGCGCTGTTGTGAATTACTCCACTAGTTTAGCTATATAATACATCCTGTCACATCATAAGTGGCTGTGAAGCTCTAAAGTGGCAGGACTCCTTAATGAGGTGAGAGTCCATGAGACCAGAGGATGACTACACATCTTTACCTTTTTTTTTTTTTCACTTGCTTTTCTCTCAGTACCTTTCTTCAGTCTTTAGGCTTCTTCATCTAACAGACTCTTCCAGCATGGACTATTGCTAGCTACATCTTTCTAACTTGTGATATTAATGGCATGAACATTCATCCCTCCACCCTACTGTAGACTACCCCAGTCACACAATCCCACAACAGTACAGTCAAACATGTGCTGAATGGTTGGGGTTTTTTTCAGTGTTAGGTGTTTGCTTTAGCATAGATGTTCCATATCATATAGCAGAATATTGTAGCTGCCTTCCCAAAACAGAGACCAGTCATCCAACAACACTGACCCAGAGAGTAGAAATTACTCTTGAACCTTCAGAAGCAGTCAACACATTCTCAGACTTGATTGTTTCTCTTTTTAGATTGCTATTTGTTCCACAGAAATTACAAACTAACAAAAATAATGCAGAGATCCTGAAATTCATATTCAGTTTCTGGGTGTGAAAACCGTATCATCTTCAAAAAGCAGCTGTCCTCCAACCAGATATTCAGCTGCTGCTTTTCTACATGAAATGTGGAATGTCTTCCATCTGGTTTTGTGAGGAGGTGGTCTTTGTCATGCTGGGTGAAAAATTGTGATGAGGAAGCAAAGAAAACTATGTGCCACAATGTGCAGGTACCATTGCCTATTTCAGTGCAACTGCACTGCAAGCCATTCCACAAACCACCCTGCAAAGTTCAGACAAGATTTTAAAATACCTTTAGGACAATCAATTTACTTTTAAAATAGCTGAAAAAGCCATTTCAACAGACCAACCTGAAAAAATGTGTTTAATTTATGCAACCCATGAAAAGAACTTCCTCTCTATCCACATATTTTTCCTGTAATCACCCAGTAATAATTCCTCTATCCATTTCTGTGTCATCTACTAGCACAGCAACCTTTCCTGGCAAAGATAACTTCCTTGTCTTGTCTAAGGTATCCCTGCATTCCTGGCCCATAGAAGCATTCTGCTGAGATTAAGTCACTCCCAGGATGTTGCAGGACACTCCTTCCTATATCTCCAGGTGCTAATTTAACTAGATGGTAGCCAGGGACCAAATCATAAGAACTAAAATACCTCCCTGCTGATGGTGCATCTAGAGCTGGTGGTGTGTGAAAGTCTATCTTGAGCAGTCTGAGAGTCAGGTCTCCTTAAGGCGTGTGTAGGCATCCTCAAGTTTTTTACAGTTGCACTGAGGATGCTTCAGGCTGTGAACATCACTCACCAAGCCCTGCCCCAGCCGGCCAGAGCCCACCTCCCACTGCTGTGGGATGTGCCGGGATCCCCCACGGCATGCTGCCCGGGCCGGGGCGGTCAGCTGCTGCGTTTGGCCGCCTCTCTGAAGCTCTTCCTCATTCTTGACAAACTCAGGCTCCGCAATGGAAAAGCAGATGCTCTAATTGCTTCCTTCCTTCACCTCCTCCAGGCACTGGGGCTGGGCACCTCAACCGAGGGCTGAGGGTGCTGATGATCACTGCTGCCACACTGGTGGTTTTCGCAAGCAGTGTGTCTCACGGGTTTTATTACTAACATATTTTCTTCTAACCAGACCACTTTTTCACCAGGATTAGCAGAAGTCTTGGTTGGATACCGGTGAATTAAAACATCCCACATCTGGATGGAAAAGCCCCTTTCAGGCATTACAGCCACAGTAACCTGGGTTTCAGAAGGGGAAATTTATCCACGTCCACAGGAGCGTGACAGGTATACTCAAGGTCACAAGAGTTGTGTCCTTCAGATCATTGCTTCCTCATACACATATCCACCAAGGGACTCAGAAAACTTTTGAGAAATGAGACTATGCACATGATACTGTGCTTGAAAGACATTTCCAGAAAGCAGAACTTCAAATATTGATACTCTCAGGGAACAGTGATCCCATAAATGAAGAGATTTATACTCTATATTTAATAAATATATGCATGATTTATTTCTTATTTCTATTACTTATTAAGTAAATATGAAGAGATTAATTATTTGATTGATACCTCAGGCTAGTTGTATAGCCCTTTCACTACCACTAACATTGCCCTTCATCTTTTGGTGTTTACAGACATTTAAAAATCAGACTTTTTCAGATTTTGAAAAATAGGTCTATTTGAAAACTTAGAGCATTCAGTTGCATGTTCAAAATTATTTCCATATGTAGAACTGTGTCCAGGGCAATATGATAGTCCATCCGTAAAAAAAAAGCAGTGCCCTTTTATAGTGCTTTTCCCTCCCCAAGAAGAAAAAGTACAACAGAAAGAAACTAAGCTGAGCATGAGCCATCGGAGGGTTGAGACTCTTTAGACCTAATTCCAGATAGCTGTAAAATTAGTGTTTACATTTGACGGCTGCTGAACATTTCTGGATTCTCATCCTAAGGTAGACATTACCACAGGACATGCATCACACTCTGAAAATCTCTATTTCTGACTACTGATTCTCAATGAACAGGTCTATCTCAGGTACAGATGTTTTGCATTTTTGATGTTACATGTGGGTAAGACAAACCAAATTTCAAAGTTTTGAGCTGATGGGAAGTGGCCTCCTTTGATTTTATGAGGTTCATTTTTGAAGTGGGAGGTGTGCTGGAACATGTAATTTCAGTAGTCTGTATTTTAGGCTTTCCCATACCAACACTCAGGGTGGCAGGGGAGACATCTGGGCTCACAACAGCTTCTGCAGCCGAGCAGAGGTGCTGCTGGAGCCATGCTCCCGCAAGCACTGTGGGGCTGGGGGTGCCTCAGATGTTGACTCCTGCCTTTCCAGTTGCTGCGGAGCCTGGGGCTGGCGCTGCTCCCGACAGCAGGCTCTTGCCCTTGTGGCAGTCAAGGAGCCCGTGCCTGGTGCCAGCGGGGGCCCAGCCCTCCTGCCTGCCTCAGCTGCTGGTTCACATTACTGAGCCTGACCTGTACCAGAAGCAGATGCCACAACTTGCTCCTAACCTTGCTATGCAGTGTGGCAGCTCCTCACTCTTCCCGTGATCTCAAGAGCTGCCTCCAGCTTCCAAAACCCAGCAGAAGCCAGAGCTCCTGTTTTGCACAAGGGTGAGAGCTTAACTTGCCTCTGTTCTGTTAAAGAGCTGCTGTTCTCCCAGATGCAAAAACCCTGCAAGAACAAGGAGCCCATGACTGGCAGGGAAATGAGGAATGACTTGACCTGAGATGTAATGCTTCTTACCCTTGTTAAAACATGGCTCATGCTGAAATCAGAACTATGCATCCAATTGTTCCCCTCCCCTTCCCTCACATGCATTATTATATGAGACCTGCTGCAATCCTTAAATATTTTAGTATAAACATTGATGTCTGAAATACCAGAGCTGGCTCTGTCTGTTGCTTTAACATGGGGCTAACTACCAGCCAAGGTCCGAATAACAGAGATTTCTTAAGGCAGCTAAAAATCGGCATGTTGGTGTAAAGACACATGCAACTGCTGGCAAATGTTGCCATATGTTTCTAACAGACAATCCCTCTTAGCAGGCAGAGACCCTCATATTTAAGTCTTCTGGTAGACATTTCAGAAAACTTAGGAGGAGAGACCTTCACATGAACATATGATTATGTTGCAGTAATCAAGTAATGATCATGCAAGTGCATAGGATAGAGCACTATATTCAGAACAGTGTCTCTGTAACCGCATGCAAAAACAATTCAGTCCATCATCAAAGCATTGTCATGAAATTTTGGAATTTTTAAATGTAAAAACTAATCCTTCGATATGAGACAGAGGCAATATAGTGGTCTAGAAAATGGTTATGAATATATCCGGTGATTCTTTTGGTTTGCTACTGTCACATTTGTCTCCTCAAAATTTCAAGACCCTTAAATGTCTTTAATCTGTCTATATGCTGAGCACACAATGGAAAAACAAACTCATCACTGTGTGCGATTAAGAAATGGAGATAAGAAGTTACTTGTCATATGTATAATTATCATAAATAATTATAATCCAGGAGCTCAAATCTTTTTTCTTTCTCTCATCATGATTTTACATTCCTTACTCCTTGTAAGGAACAGACATTATACCAAAACCTGATCAATAATTTTTTTTCAGCCTGTTTTTACTATCTACAGAATTCTTCACCCTATACATGGTTCAGAAGTTCAGTATCTCCCCAAGCTGGAGCTATCAGACGCTGTAAGCCAAATATTTGCAAGATGAAATATCACAAAGACCCTAGAATGCTAGAATATATCCTGTGAAAATACAGTACCATCTTTTATCACCACTGATTTTAATTGTTTTTTTAAATTATAAACCTAATACTGGGCAAAGATGAATTATAAACTTTGAAAATGCATGTGCAAAACCAAAAAATATCATGAATATGAGTAAGACGTTTTTAAAATGTCTCAGCACCCAAATTGCAGCAGGACTCCCTGGTAAGCAGCCTATCACAAAGCTCACCTGTCTGCCTGTTCATAGTATTACTTCAACTCCTTTTCAGCTTCATTTTGTCTCAGTAGAACTTGTCTGCATGCATTATAGTGCAGATTTCCACGGAATGATCTGCCTTGGAAGCAGACACTTAATGGGACAACATTGTCACATTGTTATACGAATCACTCTTAAACTTCTCTAAACGTGACGGACAGGAAACAATGCCCAGACTTACGGCACAGACGACGAAATAGCAGAATGAGAACCCTGATCAAAATCAGTATTTTCTAAATAAAATAAATCAATGACTGACACTCAAGCACAAGAAATAGCCCTAGCACATTCAAGCATCACTTCTTTTACAGAATCCCGCTACAGTTTCTTTCCTGAGGGAGCACAGAGGTGGTGAAAGATCAGGGTTCAGTAATCCAGGACTCCCTTACAAATTGTGAGCATGGAGGTCACGCTGCCGAAGCCAGTACAGCGGAACACGCATCACTGTTACTTTTGCCGCTTTCAGTTACAAAAAGTGTCATGGAACAGAATATCACCAGTGTATTTCTTTTACTAGTAAGTGAGAGATTAAAACAGTAGATATTCATCCTGTTCCAGATAAAATGTAACAGAGAAATAAAACAAGCAATTATGGAAACTGAGCCACCTGGTCTGGTTGAAGGTGTCCCTGCTTATTGCAGGTGTTTGGAAGTAGATGACCTTTATAAGTCCCTTCCAACCCAAACCATTCTATGATTCTATGAAAATAATAAACATTAAATGAATAAAATGATCCGAAAAATAGGCCTAGGGGCATTTCCCTTGTAACAATCAAACTGCTGCTATCACTTTTTATCTACATGAGCCTTTTCAGTTTTCAAGAAAAACAAAACCATTAGCACACTTTGGTTATAAATTCTCTTGTTCGTAATACCTTGAAATCACCTTTGTCTGGCACAATACTTTCGTCTTCCTTTTTTCGCCCTTCACCGTCTCCCAAAGGATTGATGCCTGAGTTTTCATCCTCGAGAAAGAAAGAAACAGTAAATGATAACGTTAAAACAACAGCAGCAGCATTATCAGGGTAGATAATTAATTTCTACTTGCAATAATTTATGCTGAAATCTTGGTTAGAACAGCTGTTGGTTACACGCAGTTGTGTTACAGCACTCAGATCAATGAACAATCCACCACATGGTTTGGCACATGCTGGCACAAAATCCATGTCAGGGGCACCCTTTCAATGAGACAATTAAGGAAGGGCTATTGCAGCCGCAAGGTACCTAGAAGGTGTCTCTGCATTTATTCTGTGAATAAAGGTTTGCCTTTTGCTTTGAATGTGATACTTTGGCAATCTGCTCCTGCTGTTAGCAATATTAAATCTCAATTTAAAATACCCCAGAACATCATCTCTGAGTTTGAACACAGAACATGAAATATTGCAGTTGCAAAATGTTTAATTCAATGTTTCTATTTTGTTCAGGAGAGAGAAATACCAAAATACTTCTACAATGTAGGGTGCCCCTTTTTGAAATGCTTTCTAGAGCATCATTAAAGGACAGTTCCTACAAAAAAGTGTTGAAAATATTCTGTGTTTCCAAAGTACTTCCTGAATTGATGTGCCTCCATTTAGTCAGGGAGCACATAGAACAATGCATAAGGTACTACAGTTAAAACTAAATGGAAATCTTGAAATGATGCAGAGAATGCAATGCAAAATGGAAAATTCAGAACCAAAATTGGAATGTGTAAGTGAAATTCAATTCTCTATTCCTGATCTCTACCCTGTCCTTATACCATTTTCATTTTAAAAATTGGATTTGACACTATTATACATGTCAAAATCTTGCTATTGATACAGAAATATGAAGTTTTAAATAAAATTAGCATTTAATTGCGGAAGAAGAAAGGCATTTTAAGTCTGGGTCTGGATTCAGGCTGATAATTCCGTCCCCTAAAGAAAGTTTCCTTCCCTGTTCATTTTTAACCCTTCCTGTCTTTTTCTGTCCCAATACTACTCTGACTTCTCTCATTTTTTCTATGAAGATGAGATCTTTGGCTCCAGTGGATTCAGGAGAACTTTTGCCACTGACTGCCTTGAAAAGAAAATTTCACCTTAAAACCCTTCAAGTAGAGACACTGTGGCAAATTTGTACACTAGCTTGAATACAAACACACTCACAAAGCAGGATTTTGTTTTCTGTCAAATGCAGAGGACCTGAAGTAAAACTTTAAAGCTGTTTTCTTACCTCTAGTGCATTTGCATTTGGTGGCATTTGCATCTTCCAGGTCTTCCCTGGCTTCATGTAATAGAGTGTTTCTGGCACCTTCATGGGCAGGAATCCTTTAGACATGTTTGCAGTACTTACTTCTGGCACTTCCACGGGCAGGAATCCTTTAGACATGTTTGCAGTATTTACTTCTGGCACCTCCACAGGCAGGAATCCTTTAGACATGTTTGCAATCTTTATTTCTGGCATCTCCACAGGCAGGAATCCTTTAGACGTGTTTTCAGGATATACTCCTGGCACCTCGATGGGCAGCAATTTGAGAGAGATATTTTCAGGATCTACTCCTGGCACCTCTATGGGCAGCGGTTCTAGAGACATATTTTCCAGATCTACTCCTGGCACCTCCACGGGCAGCAGTTCCAGAGACATTTCAGGATCTACTCCTGGTACCTCCATGGGCAGGGGTTCTAGAGACATATTTTCAGTATCTGCTCCTGGTACCTCCACGGGCAGCACTTCCCAAGACATGTTTGCAGGATGTACTCCTGTGGGAGTCAATGACTTGTTATTTTATAAAATGACTTGAGGCCCCACCCATCTCATCTCTATAAGTAAAGGACTCCCCTCCCACTGCCAAAGACAGTGGAGTGCCAAGGATAGACTGCTCCAGGGAAGGACCTTACAGCAAAAGCACGACAGCAAAAAGGAATGTGGTACCTTCCTCTGGCTGGGAACCTCTCCCAGCCTGCACCTGCCCCATGGATCCTGGTCTACTGCCACCCTTTTGCTGTGTGAGCAGAGTCCCAGCATGGAGGGCACCACCATCAAGGCCTGCTCCTTCAAACCCAGTTCTTCCCTGCCCTGAGCAGGGACAGCTCCTGTGTGGGGGAAACTGGACCCCAAAAAAGGCCTGTGATGTAAATAGCTGGAGTGACTTTGCTGTGTGCTGGCTCACGCTGTGCACTTTGGTCAAAGCCTCCCTATAGGCGGGGGGACCCAAACTCGGTCCCTGCAAAGGGGCACTGCCCTGAGCCACAGAATAACCCCCGGGAGAGGGCCATCCCCACCACCTGACAGGTCACTGCACGGACATGCAGCTCCCAGCTCCTCCCGGGTTGCTCCCGTTCCTTCTTCCCAGGGAAGCAAGGCCAAGGGGTGGGCACAGGGCTGGGCTGAGGCTTCAGTTGGCAGAGGTGAGCTATAGGTGGAGGAGGTGAGCGAGGGGCAGGGAGCAGCAGCACTGGATTGAGTGTGATAGGACAGCGGGGTACAAGGAGTTGCACACTTGCAGGGGGTAGCAGAGGTCTTGAAGTCAATGCCTATGGCTTCAGGCATGACCCAGGACTACTGCTGCACCCAACAGTACCTTAAATACAACCAAAAAAAAAGCAAGAAAATATGTAATAGCTGTGCAAAGCAGATAAGAGTTACGCCTTTATACATTTTCCAGACAAAGGCAGTTGAACTTTAAATGACAACTGTGGGAAACTCCTGTCAAGATGAATGCCATACAGTATCCAGTGGTTAAGTTTTATCACTTTTATTTTACAGAGATTTTGTTCAACCAAAAAGCATGAACAAGAGAGCACATGGACATCTCTAGGCTTACCCAGTGGAAATTACCATCATCAAACGCAGGAAAACAAATGAATAACAAACTAGAAGCTCCAGTAACAGTAGGCTGTGTCATAGCATCTGCATTTCCAGCATGAAAAGTAGCTCTGCCCACACTGGAAGAACAAGAGCATCTTTTGGCCTAAGGTCACAGACACTCTGAGCTGCATTCTGGAGGATGCCTTTTGCAGCTTTTTTTTTTTTTTAACCTGATCAGAGAAGAGGACCTGGTTGACCTTGGAGACCTGCCATGGAATAATAAAAATACCAAGATAATTGTCTTTAGAGCAGGACAACTTTCCCAAGGTTGATTAGTTCAGAGAACAGAATAGTATAAGTGATAGAAATCCCTCTAAATTTGGTGAATCTTAAGAAAGTTGATATTCTCTGTCTTCAAGGAAACCTGAGGAGAACAAAGATGGATTCTGTGTACAGACTTCCATGTCTGCAGAGTGAATTCCCCATTCTGTGCACACTTGGCCATCTATAATGATCTGTACAGCCTTCAGCTAAATCAAGGTACTCTGCTCCCACCTGAGTCACTCTCCAGGGAACACCATAAAGAAAGAAAACTCCAAGGCTCTCATTAACAACTGAACTAGTGCTATCTCATTTAAATCTGAATGTGCAAAGCTGAATGGTTTCTATTTGGAGAATGAAAAGCAGATGCTTCAAGTGGAAATATTTTATTTCTTTACATTACATATTTCAGTAATTTAAGGATAGATGAAGGAAAATAACCCACCTGTTTCAAAGATCTAACTGTAGTTGCCCTGGCAGCAAACTGCACACTACTTCTTTAGTGTAGCAATATCACAGTCTTATCTTGTTTATCACACATAATGAGCAAAACCAGCACAAGTTTGTACTTCCTCTACTGCTTAGGTTTCTTACTCACCCTACACTGCAGTTTGCAGATGCATCACTCACTTGGCAGAGGTACCTGCGTTACATCTGACTGCAGAGACAAGCTCTGGAGAAATAGAGCTCCAGGACAAACTTGACATTTTTCAACAAGTTCAAATGTAGCTTTGTGCTTTCTTTAATCACCGTCTTGGACTGGACCACACCCGCTAATAACCAGCGCCTTGCAACAGTATATGCTTGCCNAACCTGCTAATAACCAGCGTCCCCCTAAATGCCTTGCAACAGTATATGCTTGCCTAGCCTTCAACAGGCCAGGCAAACTGAGCCTGAGGTTATTCTGACAAGCTGGAAGCACAACCAGGGCTGGCTGTGACCACCTCACTACTCTCAGACATATAAATACCTCTGTACAGAAAAACAGCACTGAAGAGCAGAGTCAGATGGGTCTTCTGGCTCAGCCGGGTCCTCTTCCTGCAGGTAGAGTGGTGTCTTAGGCCATAACTTGTGCAGTTAGTAAAGGAAGGAGAGAAAACTCACAGGAGGCGGGCATTACTGCTGTTCGTTGTCTTACCCCTGAAACAAGTAAGAAGGAATCTTCTGGGAAATAAAATTTAAAGCAAGTCTTTAAGTAAAAAGTTTAAAAGAAATAGAACGCATTCTTGTTAAGACATAGTGATCATACTTAGAAAAGTATGGCATTTTTTATCCATTGTATAGATGCACCAGCATTTATATGCATCTAGCATATAACTAGAACACATCTCTGATACTGAGAGGTATTACTTTCCCAGTAGAGAGGCTACCATCATTATTGACTTTGTACATCACTGCACTCAGAGTTAAATATTTGTATCCATTTCTTTAATGTTACAGTTACTGCTGCACTGGATAAAGCCCAAAACTTACCATACCAGTCTTAGAGCTGCCTAATTGAAGGGTAAATTTATGCTCCGTTCTATCTCTGTCAGATTATATTCACCTTGCAAATGTACAGCACTCAGTGGTTACCTGTACAATGAGAAAGTCCTCTGTGCCTGGAGTCCTCTCACTATGGGATACTTTTCAGTACTTGGAGAAAGTCTCCCAGGACTCCTGTAAACTAGAAGAGCAGTTCCCAAAGATTTTTGAGTCACTGTTTATTCTCCACATTTCTGCAGACTGCAAGTTTATCATGTCCTCATGAGATGAAAACCAGCGTGGCTGCATTATGACAAGCACAGTGCTTCCTCCCGTGTCCCAAACCAGCTGTGGGTTACAGGCCATCAGCTCCTGCACCAGCAGAGATCATGGACTAGAGACTGAGTGACCTAAAAAGGTGTTTGTTAAGGATCTGTGAAGGATTTTTTGAATACTTTTCTGTATGTGGGACCAAGGCATTTAATCTTTCACAAATTTTAGGATATCACGTCATCTGTTACATGTAAAACCAAGTTACATCATATATTTACGAAGTAGATATTAGGTCTAAAGAAATGCAGCTCAAGGAGAAATTTGGAGCATGACTTGCTTTTAAGACTGGGTGTCATCCAGCTGAACAGCAGAAATTGCAAAATTAAATAAACAACTGTCAATTGCTCAAGATTTAAAAGTGCATATTAATAGATGTAGAAACTTGCAGCTCCTTACCTGATAGTTATCAGTCTCTAAGGATGCTCCCTTACCTCAGCAGAAGAATGGAAATAGGAAGGGAGCAAACTAATTCACAGATTATTAGCTGAGAGAGAGAAGGCTGCAATAAACTGGAGTTGGCAGGAAAAGCCAGACTGCTAGGGGCTAAGAGACCATCTTTTCCTAATGTTTAAGGGCAGGAAAAAAGAAGCGAAAGCTGGGAGCTAGAAAGTACTCACATGTGCATATCAGGTGTCTGTAAGCCCAGATAATCAGAACATCAGCAGTAAGATTTAATGCTGAGACATTTTCAGAATTAGAGACTTTTAGTTGCTATCCTTTTTAAAGGACCACCCTATCAACACTGCTTTGAAAAAATAGAGGAGAGATATACCTATAACTCCATTTTAAATGTTTGTGTCCACCACCTTTTTCTTCCTGATTTCCTCTTTTTTCTTTTCATTCGCTGCCATCTTTTCTTTACCATTGACTTCTTGGATTTCCAAAATATATGTTTTCTTCCTTTGTCCACTTCAATACCACACAGCTAAAATTTCACTTTTCACTTTTTCTTGAGTATTATAATTTGTTTTTTCCTTCTATCATTTATCCCTCCTTGCTTTTTATACTGTGTTAATCTTTCCTAATCATTCTTAACCTTCCCCTTTGTCTCACATCTCCTCCATACTGTAATTGAGACTCCAGAAGCTTCAGGTTTGAATGATGGAGGTTTGGTCATATTTGGAACAAGCATAAATACTGCAAGCATTAGGGCAGCTGGGATCAGGCTATTACATCTGGATGAGACATCCAAGTGCATGGAGAAAAGGGGATAAGCAATAGTAGTTTGAAGGGAGTGCAAAGGAGACCTCAAAACCCAAGGAGGAAGAAATGCAAGACATGACAGGACATCACATCCCAGAGTTTTGATATCATGAGCTGGAGGTGTGGGAGGAATGCTGGAGAAGTACTTTATGAACACTGCAGGTGGGCTTCAGTAGGACAGACTTTCAGGAGGAACTCAAAGGTACAAAACTTCAATGGCATGAAAGTCACACAGCTCTCAGCCAGCATACCATGAACAGGGCATGAGGAAATACGGCCCTGATGGCCTCCTCTGCAGCATTATCACTCTCGTAAGACAGCGGGATATTGCACATATACAGCAGAGCTTTACATGTGAGCAGGTTTTGACACAGGGTTTCTCAGACGGGAGCTCTGCTCTACCACCCACGTTCTCCTGTACCTGCTGTGGCAAACACACTTCCCATCACTCACATGGTGCAACATGTAGTCGCACAAATGAATAGCTCACTTCACTCAGAATGTTTGCAATAATCTCTTTTTTGATCACTCTTTGTGCTACAGAACAGTACAAAGTGCTACTGCCAACCATCCCATTAGCTTCTGCTTCTTCAGTGACACTCGCTCAATAGGACTGCCCGAGTTCTCACATGCCTCGTGAGGAGTTAAAGAATCCCACTGCTGCTTTCCTTAGGTTCCTGTGGTCTGAGTCACCTCACTGAGCTCTTCATGCATCTTTGTGATAATCGGAAGGGCTGGGGCAAAGGTGCAATTGCATGCTAATCCCTTCACTTACCTATAGATAATGAATAGGTAAGAAGGAAAAGACAGACACAGAAAAGATGCAAAACATATTAATTACAACTAAGGAGGTCAGCATGTTAGTAACTCCTATTACCACATCTACCAAGAGTTTTATCTTAAAAAATGTTTAGGAAAAATCATGTTAACTCCTGCTGGTGCTAGCACTATGATAGAGCATAGGCCTATATTTTTGCAGTGCTTCTCTCCCCTCTGGTTTGTTTCCTTCCTTGAAGGGATAATTCCATGAAGTCACTCCTCTTTCCTGTAAAATGGGACACTCCCAACCTGCAAAACCAAAAAGCGCTTTTAAATGCCCACATCTGCAGCTGTTACCTACATTCTTTCAATGCCTCAGTACAGCCCAGAGTCAGAGCACAGGAAACAAACCCCATTAAAAGCTGAACCAGAACAAAACAATGCCAGCAGACAAAGCCACACAAAACCTCCATGCTGGCCTGCAAGGACTGATGACAAGGATCTTCTGCAAGTGTTCAGCTGGGAGGTGGGACAGGCACCCTGGCAGGTGCAGCAGAACATGCATCAGTGGCACACCAGCAGTAAATGAGGCTTCCCACTGTTAAACCAGCAAACAAGAAAACATCCAGGGAAGCAAAGGGGTATAGTTAAATGCAGGGATGGGAAGGCTCCTTGAAATTTGGTGTCATCAAAGGACTTGGATGGCAGTGGTAGGAACCTCATTTGCAGGTCTTGAAAGTGCCTGAAACCTCAGCTGTAAAAATGGGCAGTTGGGAGAAGTATCAAACGCATGTGTCACACCAAATGGGGTTGTCATAATGATAATCAGGGAAGTCTGGGAGGGAGTTAGAGCTGGGACAGAGGAGAGGCAATGCCAAGAGGGACAAGATGACTCAGCAATGGAGATCACAGAGAGGGGAGCCCTTGATGAGCACCAGTAAGTATACAGCCATTTCAGCACACTAGAGGTTTGAACACAGGCTGCAAAGGTGTGAGGGCCTGGAAAAGCAGCCAGGCTAAGGACACAGCACCCCCGAGGGGGCTGAGGTCATTGGAGGTGAGAATGGGAGACTAAAGACAACAAAGGACAGAGGAAGACAAGGCATAAAGGAATACTTGAATGAAGAGAGACAGAATATGATGGCAAGAGGAAAGATAATTTTTCAGCATTTTAGAGGTAATATTTAATATTGAATTAATTATTTTTTCTATTTTGGCTATGATTCATTATTCATAGCTCTGTGTTTGCCAATACATATTACTTCAGCACAGATAAGTTGCTGCATTTCATTTAAATTTGAAGTAATTAGGCAGCCGATACTGACTTAAGCATATCTTTATTTTAGATTAGTATCTTTGTTGTAATGAAACAGGTTTACATAGTATTTGTCTTATTAAAATCCTTCCTAAAGTAAATAATTATTTTGGTCTTCATCTCAAAAAATAAGCAGTTTCAGCAAATTACCTTGTGCTATTTATAGTAGTTGCATATATCCTATGTTGCTTTCAGACAGGCAGGCACTGACAAATCATGAAATTACCCATGGATATTAGTGTAAAGCTCTAAGTTTGCTTTCTGACCATAAAATCTATCTCTCAGTTTTTGATGTTTTAATTCTCACAGCATCCCATCTTATAATAACAAGTGATATGTTGCTGACATACAAGTGATATATGATATGACAATAATGTGAAAACCACTGAAATTAACAGGACATGGACACTGAGCTGTATCCTCTAAATATCACGAGTGTTCAGTGAAAAGCAAAACACTGGATTAGGTACTCGTACCTGCACTGAAAGAGCCGATCCTGACTCACAATATGGTTTGAAACCGTCATTTCCAAGAGATTTCAAAAAATGAATATTGCTGGTATAATAAAACTTCTGAATTCAGAAGTATAGAAAATGTGTATTTTTCACGTGAAATCTCAGATTATCCTTTATCTTTAGCTTGGCATGTTATTTCTAACAAAATTTCTTGCTGACATTATGGGAAATTATAGTTTTCATGTTCTTTGAAATTGTCCACATTTATTATGTATTTTTCTGTTGCACTAGATTTGGAATAAATTAAATTTCTCTAGCTGTTTTCACATTCAGCTTCTAGTAGTGTAGCAAATTTTGAAAGAATTTGTATTGCTGTTTCAGATTCATGCATTTAAAAATCTTGTTGATAATCCCCGTATTTCCTAATTTTTAATGTACTGCATGTACACGTATATGCATGAAAAAAAAAGTTCAACAGCAGTGAAATCCAACATTAAAAAAGCACAAATCTAATCATTATTTTCTTTGATTGGTTTATCTAGGATTGCCTGGTGGTAGAGAGGAACCACAGGCTGAGATACCTCTGTACTTTCCAAAGTCTACTTTGAACTGCTCATTTACAGACAGGTCTTGATTCTTCTCCAGGACCAAAAAAAAAAAAAACCAAACCGAAAAAACATGCCCATATCTTTCTGAAACTCAGGGGAGTGTTTATTTTTTGCACCGTCGTTTCTGGTCTATGGCTGAATTCAAAGCCTGAAGGATCAGATGTTGGTTGTTCTGAATGTTGTAGCTGGTCAGTTCTATCAGTTTGTCAAACTCCTCCCCTGTGTAGGTAAAGCTGTTTAAGCAGTAGGGAGAAAAAATGGTGGAAACGTCCACGTTGCCCTGTGCCGTCTCAGCAGGGCTGCGCTCCACACCTGACAAATAAAGAAAGGTCATCAGTGGGATATAGATATGGTTCCACCTCCCACTTTCCAGGTGGGGCACAACCTTAGTCCTAGCTCCCTTGACATCTGTGTTTCTCTCCCATGGGAGGCACAGCAGCAGAGGGAGGAAATCACGGTAATCCATGTCCCCCATCCCACAGCCAAAGGGCAGCTACGTAAGGGGAGGACCATCCCATGGCTTACCAGGCTCTTTATATTTTCTGAAGGAGTCATTCACCAGTGGGAAAAACACCACAGTCGGTGCCTCTGGACTCTCTGTGTCTTCAAAGATGTAGCACTCCTTTAGATTTTTCTTTTCTTCTTCACTCATGTGGATTTTGGGAAATGGGATTCCCTGCTTTTGGAAGTACTTGGAGGCTTCTTCCAAAGGCTGAATTCAAACATTAAAAAAAGGTCAGAACCCCACCACTTTTCCTAATGAACAAAGCATCCATCAGAAGACCTTCCCAAAGCTATGGGAGCAGGGTTCACTGTCAATATTTCATCTGTCCTTGTCTCTTACGTGAGATATTAAGTACTAGCTATTAACAGAACAACAGTTCAATACAGCCTCCAACTTGCTCTCCTGATTGTTGTTCTACCTTCTCCTTCTTCTCATCAGCCTATATCTACCAGATAGGTAAGATGTTCACAGCTGTGGAAAGGGTGACCTAGCAGCTTAGAACACAGAAAGATGCCTCTTCTTGAGAAAATCCTGAAGTGAGTAAACAGACAAGAATTTGAAATAGTACGTTTTTAAATGCAGATTCACACAAGTACAAATATTTTGTCTTGACATGAAGTATTTCAAAGCCTCAACTATCTTAGATGACTTAGGATGGTTCTGAAAAGTGATGTAAGCAAACAATGATCTGGGAACAAAGTGTTAACTGGAATGTTAATCTTGCAGGTGTGTAAGAAATTTTTGAAAATAGGATTTTTCTTCCTGAGTGGTTGGCATGAATGAAAATTTTAGTCTTCAAGAATTTCTGTCTTATCCATATCTAGTAATAGAAACTACAGGCCAGGTTATTAGTTGGTATTTGAAACAGCAGATATGGTGTCAAACGAAAATTCTTTTCCACAATTTGGAAAAAACAATGAAAACATCCAGTTACTGTTCTAAAGACAACTTGACAAATTACTTCTGATGATACAGCATGTGGATAACTTTAGATGGACACATCTAAACACAACATAACAAAAACGAGTTCATCACTGATAGCATTAGTACCAGATAAACACTCCAATGAGTGTAGCTTTGATAGCCATATCAAGATGACAGGAGCACACAGGTCTAGGAGACAGAATTTAGCTATTTGAGAGTTAATGCAAATAAAATATTTTAAAAACTGATACTACTTCTGTTCTCAGGGGATTTGCCATGGTTTACCAGCATCACTTGAGAGACCTAGGCACCTGAACAGGGAGCTGCAGACCAAGAATGCTTTTCTCCCAGAATCAGTTTATTCTACATAGATTATACTGAATCTTTAGGAGTTAGGGAGGGCTAAAAGGGCTAAAAGGCAGCAGTCGTTATCAAAGAGAATAGAGTGGTTTTCACACCAAGGTCTGTGATCCAGAAGAATAGTTTAAGTGCAGGACAACATCCACTTTCCTCTCTGGCCTCATGAGTGGTGGATAGCTGATATCGATATATCCCGCCGTGTCTGCCAGGCACAAGAACTCTGCTGTTTCTGTCAGCTGGTTGGGGAAATTCTCTAGTACTGTATCTAAAACGAAATATTCATTACAATGAGTGATTCACTGAAGAAATAGTGTATCTGTTGTCTGACTAATAAGGAAAAATTGGAAAAAATGCCTCTTGGCTCTCCGTTACATTTGCTTTCCAAGACCCTGATACACTACAGAAGTTCACCCCTGACACATAAAAGAAAGATCTGTTCAAGGTAAAAAGAGAGTTCTTTCACTTTTCATGTTGTTCTTTTTCCACTCCAAATGAGCACTAATTTTCTTTCCCTGCAGTCAAGGGAATTCCTGAAGCTGATTTGACAGTATGAAATTTAAATAGTTATCTGGAAATATTTGTTTCCAAATGTACATCTGCCTTCTCTTCGCTAATGGAAACACCAACCGTCTAAGAAGGCAAAAAACAATATTCGAGGATGTTTACCTTTCCATATACAGAAGTTTTTGCTCTGCAGGTATTCATTGTGCAGCTGGAACCCCTTCAGGAAGTTGTAGAACTTTGAAACCATCACCCGCTCTGTCAGGATCCGCCGAATGATGCCCATGATGCCACATTCAGGGGTAACTAAGTAAGTCTCCAAGTCATGTCTCCTGTCTGGTGGAGAAGGCTCTTCTCCTGAAGGACAGAGGAGGTGAACAGATTGCTGTTTTGATACAGTTCTTTGCAATACTTAAAATAATATCTCACATTAGCTAGAGAAAAGAAGATCCTAATAAGGCATGGCAACATACAATTAAATCAACGTCAAAGAAGGAATAAGAAGAAAATCAATCTTCAGTAAAGTGTATTCCATGAAAAACAAAGTCAGAGTGGCAACAAACTTGCTAAAGCAGGAAAAAGTGATCTACTCTTTGGTAGAACCAATAGGTCAATTCCCTGTGTGAAGATCAGTGTAGGTTCAGAATCTGGGCCTGTTCCTTTCAAAATTAACACAAACCAGCTTTGCAAAACAAAACAAAACAACAAAAAAAAAGTTGTCAAGAGACATAGACATCCACAAAATAGCAGAGAAAAAGGGTTGTGCTAAACAGCACCTCATGAGATTGGGAAAGAAAGCCAATGACTTTCTACCACATGCCTTTATTGAGCTTAAGGCTCTGCAACACTTGTGTGGAGAAAGTGATGGAAAGCCCATAAACCAAACTCACTAACTGCATTTGAACACAGGAAGGACAACCAACACCTCTAAGGAAAACACAGGTTTACAACAAGATCAAAGAAAATTGAAATGGAGTTGCATTTAATTGATATATTCAGGTCTTCAACAACAACAGATGAAAAGCACCAGCTGCTGAGGCAGACAGAGAACACGGCACTGAGGTGTTTGTTACAACATGAAGGTTCACCAAAGGGCCCCTGGCAAAGACAATCTGTTTGAAACCTTCAGTAGTTTTATATTTGCATAAATTCAGTCTAAAGAAGATGCATGGAAATAATATTGAAATAATATTGCTATAAATAAATTCAGAGGGGAAACTTGGTTAGATAGAGCTGACAACATGAAACCTCAGGATTTACGAGGCAAGAGATAAAACAGAAACAGAAATATAACTAACCAATATCAACAGTCCTGTGCTGGGTGCACCTCAGTGAGCGCCTTTGTGTAGGATCTGATGAATGCCAGGCATCCAAGAGGTTGTAGGAAAAGACATTGCTCCATAGGCCTGTGGAATGGTAGAGAACAGGAAAACTTCTTCAGAAACACTCTAATGGAAAATATCCCTTAAAAAAAAAAATATCTCTCAGCTTTGCAAGGGGTGGGGGAAAGCCTTAAGGCTTCCAAATTATCACCAAAAACTATATGAAGTTCTTTTCAGCAACTAGCATTCTGTCCTCAAAAAGGAGCCTAAGTAGTTTAGAACACTGTGTGAGACCTTCAGCCGCTGTAATTCATTGCCACATACAAACCAACATACTCCATCCTATAAGTAACCATGCCATTTCCTGTAAAATAAGGCTCTGGTCAACAAAGTATGTCATATACATGTGGATACTCAGTTAAAGGTTTGGAAGCTGCTCCTGGACTGTCAAGAGTTAAACAGTTAGAGCACAATTTGTGTCTGCGGAAAAGTTGTCTAATACAAGACACCTTTGCCGTCCCTCTAAGATTTCTCTTTGCACAAAGTCTTTTGAGAGAAACTCTTCTCCCTCTATTTGTTATTCTCATCCCCATAGTGCTTCTTCCACTTTTACTCTCCCACGTAAAAGAACATTTTAAAATGTCTCCACAGTGCAGACATCTCCAAAAGTCTCTTGGATCTTGAAAAGCATCTCTTTATCCACAGCTCTGCCACAGGCCCCAAGAGGAGCTCTGCCAAAGAAGGCAATGCTGTGCTTTGCCTTGAAATCTCTACTTTTGCGAAGTGAAAGCTTCGCAAAAGCCATACACTGGAAAGGATGCAATAATTTGAGTTACACAATACAATAATTGTTAATTCCATAAATTGTTAACAGAAATACAATTCCCTTTTAAACCTGGCTTGTTTGTGGAGTGGGACAGAAAGCCAAGGGCCTTCTGCTTCACAGGAAGTCCTCGTAAGAATAGACTCACATAAGAAATGTTAGAAATGCATAATTAAGAAATCAGATTGGGACTCTCTGGCTCTACATTTAGCTGGCAACCAGAGTTATTTGCACATAATTACCGTCCAGTTTCTCTCAGGAAACCTGCAGCTTGAGAAGCTTCTATCCAACCCTGCTGTGAGAAGGCAACTCCTCTGGTTTCTCCTGTCTTCTCTTGGTGTCTTCTCATTCCATAACTCTTCCGGCTCCCTCAGCCCTAGGAGTTACACTCTGTTCCTGCATTTTAATGTCTTTCAAACACTGTTGTCTCCCAAGAACTTGGTTATAATTACATAGCAATGCTGCCGTAACCTCTTGCACTGAATTTTCTTTGTACCTATATTTGCTGAAGTAAGAACTGTGAAGAGGGACAGTATCTTTTACTAGGCTGATGGAGTTGAAGAGAGCAGACAAGCTCTTGTGCACTCCAGCCTTTCCTCTGGAAACCTGAGGGTCTTGTATCCCCATAAGCTCATCTAGTCTTTCCAGCTCTA
This sequence comes from Atrichornis clamosus, assembly GCA_013400975.1. Taxonomy (NCBI): domain Eukaryota; kingdom Metazoa; phylum Chordata; class Aves; order Passeriformes; family Menuridae; genus Atrichornis; species Atrichornis clamosus. The sequence goes on from WBMZ01008929.1 coordinate 118,701, forward strand.
GCACTGCTCTTATAAAAGGCCTTTCCTCTCTCTGCAAATGACACCTTGCTTTCATCCTTAAACTATCATACCATAACTAACAGTACATTTTCATTGTAACCCAAGCGGGCATTGCACACAGTATCACTAGATGGCAACATTGCTTCAACTCTCCACCTTATCCTTTATAACGATACACCTGTGGCTGTGGGATCAGCAGGCTCAGATGCTGTTGAGAACAGAGCTCAGCCCAGGCTGGATGTGTTGGGTGTGCTTTCTACCTGGCCAGCTGGGGTATGAACACACTACCCCACTGCTACTGAGGAACAGCAACGGAGGCACAACATTCCCAGAAGGAGGCTCCATAGTCCCACCTAACTCTGTGATCCACCTCCTATCTCTAACACTCAGCACAGAGTGCTTAATGGAAGAGGAAAAGGAAGGCATGAAGGGATTTCTTCTCCAATGTACTCTCTGGCATCTCAAGGTACTGGATTTGGAACTTCCAGTGCTGGTGGCTGCATCTGAACACGCTGTTTCAGAGCCACCAGTAGGATTTACCCTGCATGAATTTTCGGGCCTATTCATACTCCTGGATCCTGTGTTATCTCATGAACCTTCTCCCTCTTTTCCTAACTCACAACATCACTAAAAGCTCTAAGCATAGCTAATAAAGCTCTGAGATCTAGTGCTTGTGTGACTAAGCACAACCTTTTTTTCTCATGCCCAACTATTATCTCATGATTCTAGATGACTCCTGCATAATACAGATATGCACAACTGCTCTGAACAACAAATAAGGAATACCACATGGTGTTCCTGGTTGTATGGATTTTTCACTTTATAAATAAACCATTTTTTACTGGTATCCTTGGTGTCCTCTTGTGTGCTGTGGGTATTTACATGTAAAATATCTGTTGTTCAGGGTTTAAGAACAAATGGACTCATCTGCAGACAACTTCATCCCAGAGAAGCAAAGTACAAAGGGGTGTAGTAGAGAGTTCCAGTATAATGTAAAATTAAAAACAGAATTGCGTAAAAACTGCAAAGTTGTTTTTCATATATTACTGGGTGCTACCCACTTTACTGAAGTAAGGATGATAAATTTCACTAATTTATCACGGTAGCAAAATTACAAAGCATTTAGAATACTATTAAACTTGCAAAAATATCAGTAGTAGTTCAGAAGACTAGTTGAAATTGCCGTATTTTATAACAGACTCAGTAACAACTTTGCTTTGTCTTATAAGACCTTTGATTTGATTTAAAATTTGATTTTAAAGTTTCAGTTTCAGAATATAAAAGTTTTGGGTGTGCTGGTTGGTTCAAAATGGACCAAACCTCTTCAAGCAGCCCTGAAACTTCAGGCATGAGCATCACTATTCAAGACAAAAGCAACAGCGAATAGTATGATTTGTAATTTCCTCTCAGTATTTTTAGCCCATCTCCATTCTCTAAGGAATTCAGTCAGAGGTGAGAACAATATGGTGTACAACTGGTTTCAGTCCTGCAAGACGCACGGCACTGGTTGCAATATGTAGGGCTGCATTATATTAAAAATAAAGTACATTTTTATGCAATTCCAATTTTTGCAATGGAGCACATCACCTTTCATGAAACAGATGCGGGACTCAGGGAGCTTCTTCATCAGGCGACCCATGAAGAACTCACTGCCAAAATCCTCTGCACGAATGAAGGCACCGTATTTTAAGAACCCGACCTCATAAGGAGTGAACTCCACCCATTCTGCAGAGACGCAAACCAAACTTTTAAATCTCAATCTTATCCCTACTTCCCTGCAGGAAGGGCTCTGAAAAGGCAAAAAAGCAGCTGCAGGACAAAGCCTATTAGAGGGGTGACCACAGACTGGCCTTCCTCAGGGGAAAGGGTATGAATCAACTGGTTTCAGCCACTTATTCAGTAATGTTTCCCAGTCTTGCTCATTTAGAACTTTCCAGTGACCATCTCCAGATGGAGCATGAGTGAAGTTTATACCAAAAGGGGTCAGCCTAAGTTACCCCACATGTGGAGCTAAGACTTGGGAGTACCCTGGCTGTCCATAAACACCTCCCCAAAATTTCTCCTGCCCTGCAGAAGATGAGCTCCTCCTATAGCCTAGACACAAAGTCTAGAAATGGAAAAGGAAGTTATGGAGGAAAAGAAACTGTTTATAAATGCTATGGTTCAGCAGTAAAAGCTGTTGCAGTGCATGCAGTAACTGATAATGCAGATCATTTTAACAAAATGAGCCCATTTTTGAACATCACCTTTGAACTCTGAAAGGCTGTAGTCTTCTTTGATGTTGAGGATCATGTAGATAGGCAGGGGATTTTGACCCTGACACAATGCCTGTTGCTCATCTGAGAGTTTGTGGTTATTTTTCTGTGAATTGACGAAAGACAAAGCCAAATCAAGGGACCCTCTTGGCACAGTCCGTGGTCTGCCAAGACTATTGCAAAATAAATACCTGTTTCCCTCTTAAAATCAGTCAAGAGAATAAGGAAATTATGTCCAAACATTTTTTTAACCAAAGAGTGATCTAAACATTTACACATCCATATAGGCTTATTTAATTACAGGTAGAGTTGAAGGATGTCTTTTGGAAAAATGTTTTCCTGTTCTTCTCAGTAAATACATCCACTTTGCATGGATATTAAAGTTCTCACAGGTGAGAACAGAGGAAAAATAACCAAGAGCAGGACTCTGCAGTTAGGTTCTCAGATACTCATACCTGTAGAAGTGGACATAGATTTTCTGCTCTACAGAACACCCCTTGGGCTGCTAATTATGCATTAAGAGATACGTGGAAGCAAAATTCCCAGCAAGTTTGCAGAGAACACTAAGTTGAGTGGGTGAGTTCATCTGCTTGAGGGTAGGAAGCCTCTAAAGGGGAACCTGGACAGGCTGGATTGATGGACCAAGAACAATGGCATGAAGGTTCAACAAAGTGAAGTGTCAGGTCCTGCCCTTAGGTCACAACGACCCCATGCAGCACTACAGGATAGGGGAGGAGCGGCTGGAACGCTGCCCAGCAGAAAAGGACCTGGGGGTGCTGGTCAACAGCAGCTGACAGCAGCCAGTGTGTGCCCAGGTGGCCAAGAAGGTCAATGGCATCCTGGCCTGTATCAGCTATAGTGTGGCCAGCAGGACCAGGACAGTGATTGTCACCCTCTGCTCAAGACTGTGTGTCCAGCTTTGGGGCTCTCACTACAAGAAGGACACTGAGGTGCTGGAGCGAGTCCAGAGAAGGCCAACAGAGCTGGGGAAGGGTCCAGAGAAAAAGTCTTACAAGGATCAGCTGAAGGAGCTGGCATTGATTAGCCTGGAGAAAAGAAGGCTCTGGGGAGAACTTATCACTCTCTACAGCTACCTGAAAGGAGGTCATAGACAAGTGGGGGTTGCTCTTCTTTCAAGTAACAAGTGATAAGAGAAGAGGAAATGGACTCAAGTTGTGCCAGGAGAGGTTTAAATTGGACATTAGAAAAAATTGCTTCACTGAAAGACTGGTCAGCATTGGAACAGGTTCCCCAGCAAAGTGGTAGAATCACCACCTGTGACAGTGTTCAAAACATGTGTAGATGTAGCACCTGGAGACATGGGTTAGCAGTGAACATGACAGTGACAGGATAATGGCTGGACTCAGAGGTCTTTTCCCACCTTTACAATTCTAAAACCCCTTTGTTAGGCAGAGAAATCATCTGCTGGATAACACTGCCATACTCTCAGGCTAGCATCTGTCCCTGGAGCTTCATTTCCCTTACAACAGTATTCAGTAGCTGTTAGAGAAAACATAGGGAAAAAGCTACCCCATCGTCTAATGCTTTTTCAAGCAGAAGTCCCCAAAAATCAACGCTAGAGATTCGGTATCCCTCTTGTTTCCGCAGTTTTAGCTCCTTTGCATAGTATTTCAAGCTCTCCAGGGAAAAGCAGCTTAGCTTGCACTTGGTCATATGTCTGCGGACTTCACCAATCAATCTTGATAAATCCATGTGTGACCAATCAGCGCTCTGATACAAATGTGACAAAGTCCTGGGAAAAGAAAGGGAGTGCATTGTCATATGCTAGAGAAACTTTCACTTTTTAGACTTAGATTTAAGGTCCAGATCAAATGAACTAGCTGAGCTTCATTAAAAACATCTTTTGGGCTCAGTTTCTTATTGAAAAGATTTTTTAATTTAGAGGACTCTCCCAAATCACTAGTGAAACCTGAGGACTTGCAAAAAGTCCCTCCTTGCTGTTAAGGTTTATGCACAAGGCTGTAATCTGCACCAGGGTGACTCAGTAGGAAATATCCTAGAGCTGAAACAAACAATCAGAGAAAATGTTATTCCCTGTAAGCAGTGCCTAGGCCATACACTGGCTAAGGCTTCTAATGCAGCAATAAAAAAAGCTTGAGACTGAAACAGTACATTTCTTTATCAAATGAAGAGAATAAATACCTCCCACAGCAGACTACAGAGGTGACGAATGATGTCTTTGTTCAGGATCTCCTTACCATGTTGAACCAGATGACCCAGTGATATATGAAATAGCATCCAAGAGACCCAGCTTCTGAAGACCCCACAGGTTGCCTAACAGAGATGTCAGTGCCCGGGTGCCACCTCCTGTTGTCATGAGTGCTACAACGGGTATCTGTTTAATCATCAACACAGCAGTGGTAAGCAACACTTCATTTACCAGCTCACCTGATCAGAGTTGAGTGAATTACAGCATTTCAGTCCCACAAGAAATTCCAACATTTCACCCCTTCCCCATGCAGGAAAGAAAAGAAAAATGAAAACTGGGTGTTTTGCATAGACAAAAAATAAATTGGTAACTAGTTGATTTTGAGGATTTTGATCAAAATAAATAATTTTTGATTCTAAATTGTTACATGTTGGCTTATCCTAGCAGATCAAAACTAATTGTTTCAAGGCATTTCAATATTTGACTGCATTTTCCTTAACAAAACATCATCTCATGAGAGCTCTATTTTGCTAGCAAGCAGAGCTCATCCTCTCTTGTAAGTCAAGCATAATGGCTGGATTACATTTCCTACAAAGCACCTAGAGTATATAATTGCAGTGATGAAGCCTAATGGTATGGAAATCTAAATTGCGTTACAGGATGACAAATTTCTCTGAGAAACCCACCGAGAGAAGATGAGCCAACTGACATTTTCCACACACATTTCCAGGCAATTGCATCAAAGAAATACTCAATAGTTTCCTGATTCAGATCGAACATTTCAGGTCAAAGCAAAGCATTCTGATTTGGGTTTATCTGACTATAGGGAAGTATTTTTTTGCTGAAAAATCTGAAATTAGTTGTTATAAGTATTTCCCCAACAAAATTCTTAAGCAACTGCTTTTTTTTTTTCACTGAAACTCCTGAAACAATATAATAATATGATCAGTTTGTGAGCAGGGGTATAATTTATAATGTCCAAAGCCATGCTGTCGTATATTACCTAACATGCCTTTGGTCCAGCTGTCCTGGATGAAGGAAAAATCACAAGCGAAAAAAAAATAAACTGACTCTCAAAATGAAAAATTCTTCATTTCTCAAGTTCCTGATCAGAGACCTGCTCTCTCCCTGAAGCACCAACCATCCCCATGCCAGCATGGACATGAATAAATACAAAACCTAACTCAGACAAGTTGATGAGAGAAAAAATGTTGAATGTCTTTCTGCTGTTTGAGGAACTACAGTTGAGATGATGAGCATCAGAGAAGAAAGCCTGTGATATGAAATCTTCTCATCAGCCACTGCTATGCATCACTTTAACAGTTAGATTTTCTCCCTCCAAAAATCTGATCATATAAAATACCTTATGGGGTCTTGGTGACTGAATGATCAGCTAAAAGAGTCTGACTATCCAGGGCATATAATACACAGATGAAAAATAAACAACGCAGGGAAAAAATGCTGATTTATGGCATTTTGTGTTCTGGACAAATGTGTACCAAGAGGGTTTGAGACTACTCTGGCTCCCACATTGCTTCATTTAAACATTTCTCAATGCTTTACATGGGGCAGTGAATGTATGAGGGCTAGCTAAGGAACATTATGCAAACAGCTACGAGCATAATGCATTCCTGTTACACACATGTTGGTCCCTGTGGTCCTCCCCATACCTCATGATCTTGTAAGTCTTGCTCTAAATGAAGTGCTTTCTTCAGAGCAGAAGCCACAAACTTCTTCCTTTTCTGCAGAAAATTTTTCTCCTCTGTACACAGATCAAATTCCAAGCGAACATCTAAGTTTCTGGACCTCAAACAAAGTACAGGGTTAAATAGGGAGTGCATGATCACTTAAAATTCATGTCTGGACCCATGCTTACAAGTTGCAACTCTATTATTAAGGCTTAGAAAAGCTGCTACTGTGGCCCTTCAAAAGCACATATATCTATGGTATAGATATGGTAGAGAAAAGGCTGATAAACAGCAAAAAGTAGCAAAATCTTACAGAAAGAAAGAAACAGAAAGAAACAGAAATATTCTGATTTTCAAGAAGTGTCTAATGCAAATACTGTAATCCATATACAGATGCTATAAACAGGTGAACATTTAGGATTGTTTGCCTCAGGACCACCAGATTTTTTAAAGATGAATACTCTGGATTTTTCACAAGTAAGCAAAAGTGAAATATAACCACATTTTTTTCTAAACCTATAGCTCTACAGACTTTTCAGCCAGAAAACATTATTCTCCCCATCCAAACTGAATTCCTATATAGGAGCATAACCAGAAAATTCACTCAGCACAGTTAGCCACCTTCTGTACAGGGGTAACAAACATGGGGTAGATAGGTAAATATAATCACTAACTAAATACTTTCTCCCTTAGTTACAGAGAAAGGTAAGAAGGCAAAAAAGCTGGGCAACATCTTTTTTTCACAACCACAAAACCCAAGGACAAAATTTCTTACCAGTCATTTGACTTCACATGTAAATTGATTGTTTCACCCTAGGAAAAAAACCCCACAATATAAGCACTGGAGATTATCTTATGTTCTTTCCTTCTGGTCAGCTCTGAAGCCCTTCTCTTTTTCTAAAAGCCACATTGAGCCACAAAGCCATAATAATCAGAAAATCCATCTAATTTTTAAAATTCCTCCAAGTCCACTTCACTTTCTTTATATTGTTTTATACTAAAGAGCAGTATGCAGTAAAAACCAACACCAGCTCTGCCAGTGTGTTCCATCCTGCCTCATCATTTGCATTTGCTCTGATCTGTATTAGTCCCCCAGGGGGCTACAGAAATCCCTTTGTCAAGCGTTTGGCTGTGATTTTTTTGTTCTATTTGGTTCATATGAAAATTTACAGGTCCACAACCCTCTCTGTTAGGAATCTAAGGGCACTAACAGTTATATATCTAAATAACTACTTCACACTGATCTAATTAACTCGTGCCCATGGATCTTTGGTCCACAGCTGAACATTTATTCTAAGAAGCTGGTATCAATTACCTTTGCTACCGCCACTTTCTCACTGAAAGGAAGTGAATCCAGAGGAATAGTGAGGCATGCATGGCAGTCTTTCTTCTCTTCACCTGAAGTACGCTGAAAAATAAATTATAATGTAGAAAAATATTTCATGTCTATACCATAAAAAAGTACTGTCTCGAGCTTACTTTTTTTCAAATGGGGTCCCCATCCAGCACTTTTTAAGTTGGCACGTAATATTTAGATATCTTAGGGGTTACAGTGCTCTTCCAGAGGTGAAGGTCATGAAAGATAGCTCTTAATTATAAATACAAAATCTTTCCATTTGCCTCAGTCAAGTGTAGAAACTCATGATTTTACTGTGCTTACTCAAGCTAAGGATCACATACCGAGCAGAAATGAGGCTTCTTCTCTGCTAGAGCCATGCACAGCTCTGACAGGTTGTACTTGATGTAATGGAAGTTCAGGGGCTTCACAGGTTGCCAGAAAGAGCCCAGCGACAGGGTCTGGCTTTCTTCATAGGATCCCTTCACTGAAAACAAGAAATCTTTCTCTGAAAAATAAACCAAACATGAAAAATATACAGAGAAGTTAATGACTGTGATTCCAGAAATTGAACATTAAATGGTCATTAAGAAGTTGTCATTTTTATATATAAACCCTTCAACAATGTTTAAAAGCTTCCAAACTCTATTTATCCAACAAGGGAACATTACAAGAAATAGGAGGAGAAGAAAATCAAACAAACAAAAAATCAAAAACAACCACAAAACACCAAAAAGCTTATAAAGCAGCAGTAGCTGTTTTAAAAACTCAGACATACAGGCAAATTGGGCAAAATGTAAGTTGAAATAGAAATATGTATTTATTTCTACTTTACAGCACTTATAAGATTCATTGTCACTCTAATCATTCCCTTTAATTTCAAAGTCCAGTTTTTATAGTTAGCACAGACACACTGTAATTGTCAGATTCGTGAACCTGTGTATACACTCCTAATCATCCAGTTCCTTTAATTGTAAGAACAAAGCAGGAAAATTACTAGAGAAGAAAGTAACGAAAAAAGAAAAAAATTCAATTAACCATAAAATAAGGGGTTTTTGTTTCTAGTATTAAGTCTAACCTGAAGGTTCTTTCTTTGTCCGTCGATTGTCCACCAGGACTTCCAAGGAGGAAATTTCACGAGACTGTAGCAGGGATGAACAATGAGAGAAATAAGTATATAGAACACAGCATATCTGAGTCACTTCACTGCTACCCATCTTTGGTCACCTGGGATCTGGAAAACAGTCCACCCTGTGTTTGTTAGGCTGATAGGCTGAGAAAGACTTTGGCACTCTGAAAATATATCAAGTTTCAACTGAAAGAAAGATTATTGTGGTGCTTTGGTCCATTTACAGGGACAGGGCTGGGAAAAGGGGAAATAACAGGGGAGGGAACGGGGGTGTGCTGAGGCCCTCCAAGGCCAGCCTGATGGCTTGGCCAAACCACACGCTGTCCTTGCAGCCCTGCTTTGGTGAAGCTGGACAGCCAAGGGCTGCCTCTTCTAAACAGTGAGTCTGCACAGCTGAGAAAGCAACTTCTGTATCATCCTATGGAAGTGAGGAAAACAGGATGGCCATGTGGGAGTCACAAGGGAAGTCCCCAAAAGGAATGGCACAGAGGCAGTAAGTCAATGAAAGAGCACTTCAGGCTTTGTCAAGAAGCTTGATATCAGCCAGTGGTGGTGAACAGGTCTCTGGGAGTCCCAAATGCCTGTGTACATTCTTTCCTAATACATCCCTCCACCCCCATCTACCTCCCCTTCAGCCTTGCCTGCAGTGAGGTGTTGGGGCACCTGCCAGATTCACCACTCCCATCACTATCATGGAAACAAAGATAGAAGATAGTTTAAAATTACCACTAATACACCATTAGTCACAAGCTTTTCAGGAGGGACTGGACTGAAAGAGAAAAAAAAATGCAACTAGTAGGACCTAAACACATCCTTAAATTAACACCGAGGATTAATACTTTCCTTAAGGTTTGTCTTGTCCTGCAGAGTCTCAAACATGGCACGGATTTTTAATTTTTGGAGACATTTGACACGTGCCTTCTATTTTTTTTTAATGATAATGGTAAACAATAGATGTAATACACGTGATGACTCCAGTTCTTATTATCCTTCTCCCTCTTCCAGCAAATAATGGGATAAATTAATAACCAGGATGATTCTTGGGAGATAAGGAGCACAGAGTTTTAGCCAATATGCAACTAATGGGATCAACACCAGCTACTGCAGTCATGCTGAGCATTTTAAACTGTGTTATACTAAAGGCCAGCATGTGTTTGACTGCTTGCAAAGGACAGTTCTATGGTTCCATGCGGATGTTACTCACATGCTCTCCGATGTAAACTCAACCTCTAGCATCTCCCGCGTCTGTGAAAGATTAATTTATTATAAGCATCTGAATTAATTTTCTTTCTCATTAGCTATGGTTATCAATTATTATTCTAGTTCCTGAAAAAGCTCTTCAATCAAATCAAACTTCCCCCTGCTCTAGGTATATTAACCTGAGTGAAAGCAGGCGAGTTAGAGTGATTTTGATAAGTGTTCTCCCTCCTTCGACCACCATCACTCCCCAGACCAACTGCCCTGTTCTGTTTGGTGCTGAGACAGGGTAGAATGGCAGGCAGTCCTAAGCCTGCAGTAACTGTTGGCTTAAAACTGTCTAAAGGCAGTTTTTTACTATGTAATGTTATCAGAAGGCTGATACTGCTGTATAGAAGAGGGCATTCTCAATTCTTCTGATCCAAAGGACTCGTATAACACGGACAATACAGTGGCCAGTGCCCAGACAAGTTAAGGTAGACTGTCTGCCAAAATCACTGTGGAGCTGAATACCCATACGTACCCTATAACAAAAGTCAGTTAAACAGCAAATCTATAGAAGTAGCTAAATCAAATACCCAGATGCCACATTGAAGTCGTCATGTATGTGTTCAGGCACACCGAGAAAATGAAATAGTTTGAGCATTTGGCCATCAAAAGGTTTTAGCACCTCAGTATGAATATTTGTGTTATATTCAGGTATATTCAAGAGAGTTACAGGGCAGGGTATCAGTTTTTAAGGGAATACTGCAACATCTGTGCCAGATTACACCCAAACTCACAAGTGCTGGTGCCAGGAAAAGAAATTCTAACAGAGAAACTTTGTGCAATGCTGATGAAGTTTTGTATTTCCAACAAAACCTATTTGAGCAACAGAGTCAAGAAAGAGANAAATTCTAACAGAGAAACTTTGTGCAATGCTGATGAAGTTTTGTATTTCCAACAAAACCTATTTGAGCAACAGAGTCAAGAAAGAGAGGAAAAAAGTAACACTGGTGTCAGAAAAAAAACCTGCTAAGAGTTTTGAGAAAGTAACAAAAACCTTCAGGATTATGTCCTTGTCTACTTTGCCAAACAAGGTTTGGAAAGTACTTCATAGGTTATATGAAGTGTGTGTCAATAGGAAACAAACTCTCCCATCTATATTTGCTTTAAAAGAATTATTTAGGAGGCAATATAAAAAAAATGTATCTCCTTCCTGTGGCCAAGGAAGTTTTATCCCTCACCTTTGGATTTAGCTGAAAAATCAAGCGAACAGTTTCTCCCAGCTGGATTTTAGCAACATCAAAGAGAACAGTGAAGAGGAGGTCGTCTTTAGTGACTGCATTTTCATCATAGACTTTCATCTCAAGAATATTCTGCGAACAGAGATACAGAATTAGGATCTTATTTTAAGACCTTACAGAGGCACAAGCTGATGTGCTCAGAATGTTAAGGAAGACAGAGAAAAGATGGGGAGAAGTGAGAGAGCATGCACAACGTTTTCATCCACACAGAAAGACAGACATTCTGAACATAACACAGAGTTTAGGTTTTTGCTGAATTCTCCTGCAGAGTAATTTAAATGACAAAGGCTGGTAGAATCACTGAATAGTTAAAAACATGTTTGGCCTCTAATTTGGTTTGAGGTCACCACTATTCCCTGAGTTGTAGGAAACCAGCTAGTGGTCAGGACTTTATTGTTATTGATGGAACAAAAAATCCTTGGATATAAGCAGCAATTAAAATACATTAAGGACCTACCATCTAACTACCGCATAGCTGCATAATTTTATTCTGTCAATTATTAAGGAGATCACATGTAGATAATTACCATGGAATCGACAGAAAGTGGTTTGCTTTTGTAAATTGCAGAAATCCCACTGTACATATCTCCTCCTCTCCTTTGTTACCTGTCTCTTTGGATGGACAGGAGAGGGTGAAAACCCTGCCTGTGCCTGGTTGGTAGCTGGACATGGGCTGGCTCAGAAGTGCCTCCCAGAGTGCTGAGCAAGTGCACATTAACACTGTTTTCTCAGTGGGGCAATAATTCAGGCCTCTCTCAATATATTCAGCAGCTAATTTTCACATAAATTACAGGGAGCGCTTATCTCAGATTTTTACTTATGCATCAGATTTAATTGAAACTTGCAAAGAGGTCTGACATTTATTAAAGACACACAGGCAGGCTCACACACAAACACATGGATAGAAAAGAGAGAGCACGTGAACTTTCTTGCCTTAAAAGTTCATAGTGTATTTTAGAAAGATACATATCTAAATCTGGTAAGTGATTAATAAACAAATTACTGAAAGGAAGACACTCCAGAATCCAAGTATTCAATTCGAACGTCTATCATTCTGCAATAAACCAGTAAATGAGAGGTGGCAAGTGACCTTAGTTTGCAGTTTACCATCAGCAGACACATTTTTGCAGTGCACACTGAAGACACAGCCACCAGTAACATGCTGCTGTTGCCACACATCTTGTCTCCTGCTGCAAATTTACGGAAAGTAAACGTAAGGTCTTCCCAAATACCACTCCCTGAAGGACTAGTTCAAGGAGCTTCCTGTGACCAAGATACCTTTTTTTAAGCTGTTCTGTGTGGTATTGCAGTTTTGAAAAACCTATCAGGAGGAGCAGGTGCTCTGGTACAAGAGATCATTGGGTGTTTATTCCCATGCTGCAATGTTTGTCCCTTGCCTTTCAGCTCTCTGATAAACCTGCAGGGCTTCATGAAATTGTGCTTCACTGGCATTTTAAAAGAAGTTAGAATTTTTTTAGGTTTGCAGGGAAAGCACTGGCTGTAGGCCACAGATGGGCAGACATGTTAAAGCTGAAAGTTTTATACCAAAGAGGACACCTAACTTTGTGAAAGAAAGCATGAGAACATGTGTCATGGGCAACTTGTGCAGTCAAAGGCAATTCACTGAAGACCCTGTGGTGTAGCAACATGTTCATCTATTCTGAATGCTCTTTTGGAGGAGCTTATCAACGTTTGAGAGAGCCAGGGGACTGGCCTGCTGATTTGACACTTGAGAGTTCTGACCTGGCACCAGCACTGGGAAATGAACAGTGCAAGCTGTAAACCAGAGACTGATTGCCCCTGGTGTGAAGTAAGCTTGGTTTGTTTACTTGGCCTGCCACTGTGTTTGTGGATTCCTAGACCCTGATGTTCATGCTGTCTCTTGGAGGGAGAAGACAGTGGGACTTACAAATCTTCTTAAGCTTCAACATTGATCGTCATGATAAAAGTTCATCTAGTTCTCTTTTGCAAACTTCAGCTGTTGCTTTGTGACTTCTTTTAATTTCTGGTCATTACAAAGGAATAGTAAAATGTACAGCTCTGAGATGCTTTCACTACCTACCTCATACTATTCAATTTACTCTGAAATGTTCACCCTTACTCTTGAAAAACAGTGATTAAAAAAAGAAAGAAAAGAAGAAAAAGTGAAAAGTGACAGAACACTATATGAATAGTTGTGAAATATCTTGGTTATTTTTTACATATGAGAAAATCAAATTTAATTTTACTGCTACATTCTACTCCAAATCCCCTTACCCATATCCTTGTAATTGTTCACACATATTTATTTCTATTTTTATTTTGCTCTGCATACTGATCGCACAATGACATCTCTGCCCCAAAAGAAAAATAAATGCACTCTGCATCTTACCTTTACTTGGTTCTGGATCCTGAAGCAAAATGTTTCATTCCACACTGGATCTCTGCAGTTCTTGATGGTTTTGGTCCGGACAGTCTCAGGGGAAGCAGTGGGCAAGAACAGGCTCACATAGCAATCAGTTTGGCTAACTGTATTGGAAACGATATATTGTAAGTAACAAATTACTACAAATATTTTAAAACATAACCTTATAGCACTGAATATATACAGTAAGCTGCAAAAAGGAGATGTTGTTTCTATTACTTTTCTGATGGGTACTTATTTGATATCATTCACTACTATTTGTTACCTCCTGCATGTGGGAACTCAGGTCATTAATTGAGATTCAAAGAAACTACTGCAACAAAGACAACTAGAAAGAAAAAAAGTATATAGAGATAATTTGACTTAACAAATCCATTATTGGTATGTCCCCTGTTGGTTGCAAATCAAGAAATTTTTGTGATGGAGAAGAAAAACACTTACATTTCAAGAGAACCTTTTTAAAGGGTAAAATACTTCTTTGACTTTGTGAGCATTCAGACAAGAGTCTGACTTTGATGTTTGTTTTTGAGAGGGGAACAGAAGAGTTTAAGGGGGTCTGGGTACACAGGATCTTCCCCATCTGGTTTGCAGTCCCCACAGAGCTGCAACCCAGTCCATGTGAGGAGCTGACTGTCTCACCCAACATGTGAACACATCTCTTCACCACAAAAACAATATGAAAAAATAGCAGTGCACTTTTATCGTATTGATTTAAACTCTGAGCCCTGATAGTGAAGAAAATTCTAATTTCTGAGAAAGGTGGTAATGCAACAAAAGGTTGCAGTTAGCTACAAGTATGGCATTAAATCTTCTTAATACACAGGGATTGCTTTGGGGCAGGATCACAGAAATCACACCCAGACCCAGCTGGGTCAGCACAAACATCATAGAATCATGGAATAGCCTGGGTTGGAAGGGATCTTAAAGAATATTTAGTTCCAACCTCCCTGCTGTGAGCAGGAATATCTTTCACTAGATCTGGCTGCTCTGTGTGCTGGGCACTGCCCAGGGTGTTGATGAGTTCTCTCTTGTGGCTTGCCAAAGTTTTTGGGGGAGAGGCAGGTTGGGTACTTGTATATCTGCAACTAATTTTCCTTTTGTTTGTTAGCCTGATATATGTAGAGTATTTGGTGGTGGTGAGGAATCTCTCTGATACTGCTAAGAAGATACAAGGTTTTTTAGCAGGGAGCAGTGCTGGGCATCTGCTCCTAAGAGCATAAAATAGTTGATGCCTCATGAAACTGTGGTAACAAAATGAGACCCTGACAATACAGTGAAGAATGATGGCACTCGATCTCTCTGCAATGCTGTCCACCCTTTCCAGCCCTCCCATTTTGAGCCAATCTGCTGTCCTTTTTAAGTAATGGACATTTATTTTGTCTCCTGCGCAACTACAGTTGTCTCTAATGTCTCCAGCTCTAGGGACTTGTTACGTGTTCACAGCAAGAGGTCAGATTTGGGTATAACAGGCAGTTTGGTACTGTGGGATACATGCTGAGAGGCAGCATGACCAGTTGGGTAACCTGCTGGAAAAGGTCTCATGAGATGTTGGCTCCAGTCCCAGCTCTGTTCCAGACTGCTAAGTCACTCTGGGCAATTGCTTCTATTTAAATTTACCTTGTTTCTCTATCTGCATATTCCCCACCAATAAAACAGTGATAACTATTCTTTCCTCTTTTGTAACCTGCTTGGACATGACCCACAGGAAGAGAGTGTCTTATCAGTAACTATATTATTCTATCTCTACCAGTCCCTTGGTTCTCATTCCACATTTTCTTTAAACTTGTGGTGTGAACCATGTTGCAATGAAAAGGTGTTGCTAAAGCAATTTGTGCAATCAGGTTAAGTATGACCTATCTTTCAAGTCTTCTGATACTATCTTAACATGAAACATCTTCCAGTTTTTCAGCATGCACTTGATAGTTTCCCCTTTTCTGTCCACAGCAGGTAAGAAATCACTTTAATATTATAAATGCAGATGTCACTAATTCTTATATGTAATATTAGGATATTTTTAAACTTACTACTGCAATATTAAAATGCAGAATATATGCAATATACCTGTTGATAACAATTTATTGGTAAAGAAGGTATTAAAATATTTTCTTTAGCTGTCTCCTACACACTATTTTTGAAAATTCTTTCACTGATTTTTAACATTTGAAAAAGATAATATTAACTTTGCATGGTTACTTCCTTGGATGGTGCTAGAGAAGCAAGATATCTGTTTCTTCAGCAACTGTATCTGCAAGTTATGCAGTAATAATGCATGTGTGTTTTAGAGAATTTGTTCCTTTATGGTCTGGGATATCTCTTTGTTGTACATACTAGCTATGACTCCTGATTTAGAAGAAAGGCATTCAATATTTTCAGAGTATCAAAGATGTGCTAAACTTGTGACTTATACTCTTATCTCTAGATAGAGCTCTGGTAGGATCTCTGTTGACTCCTTCATCCTATCTGAACACAACAGATCTGTACCCAACCTGAGAAGTTAGTCTAGTCTTTAGCAAGGCTGCTCACCCTTAATAAAATCAAAGTCCCACAACACGATGACCCACATTTAACACCAACTCAGTTAACAGTGAGGCCTCAGTCCCAACATAGCCTAAGACAAGAATGCAGATAGACACAAAGGCATTTGACTCTGAAAACAAGCAATTAAAGGCAGGACACTGCATGAAGAATAACAAAGTATGCCCCAGAACTATTATTTTGCAGGATGCACCTGACAACTTCTATATACAACAAAAATTTTGTTATATTTTGGGCCAGATCCCAAATACACAATGTTTAATATTAGTGCAGGTGATGAGTTTTAGCACTGAGATCCTTTTACATACACTTTTAGCCCTGGACAGGAACAAGTGGATGCTCACTTGGTGTCTTCTATGTTGCATTCTCTTCCACTCTCTTTCTCCCTCCACCATAAAATGCTTTAACTCTCACCAGCTACTAAAATAAACATATCCAGATTGAAGAGGATTGACTTAACCTGGCATATGAGAAAGAGCTGAAAGATTTGAGTTTACTAATTAAACAATAACAACAAAGATTGTCAATTAGTCAGTTCTGTAATGTCCAAATAATGGATACAAAGAGGAGAACAATCTGTGGCTCTGAGTGGTCAGAGGGAAAAATTAGAAGACTGCTCCAGCTCCTAGAGGATTAGCTCTAGCAAGGGAGATTTTATAAATTTTCTAGGTAACTCATTTCAGAGTGTATTAGTAGCCAGACATATATCAAACAGAGACAGACAAGCTAAACTTCATCCTGCTTCAGGGGATGAGGACCAGCCCAGGTAAATCTACAAGGCATCACGTGGAATTGCTGCCACATAAAGTCCATGTTTATGCTGGAAGGCAAAACACAGGATAATCATGTCACGTCAATTATAGTGAATGGAAAACAACTAAGCCATTTCCCTGCAAGGGCTGACTCTCAGGGAAAGAAGTGATAGGACATCTTATATGGTACCCAAGACATCAATTCCCAGATACCTGGGTGCTGTCTCCAAAACAACTCCAAACCTCCTTCTTTGATGCATATGAAATAAGACTGTAAGTTCCTTGGAAGAGTTGCCACCTTTTCTTTCCAAACAGATACAGTGTCCAAGTAACAAGGCCTAAATCCACACTGAGAGTCTCCACGTACCATCACAATACAATCATCAAAATGAAACAAGACAAAAAGCTACACAATGTAATACAGAGAACACATGGACGCTGAACTAGAAATCATGCTGATAAATTAATTTGCTGAGAAAAATGCCATAACATACTTGAATATCCCACAGGAAGCCTGAGTGTTTACATCACAATGTAAATAGGTCCTTGTGTGCCTGAGAATTCAGCCCAAAGTCTACAAATATCAGTCACTCTGTGAATTAAATTTTGGACCTACAGGGCATAACAGAGAGGTGAAGACTACAATTTGATTATTTTGGTTTATTTGATAAAAAGATAATTAATCCAGCCTGGGTTAAAAGCTTACATTACAGCAGTGGGTCATCCTGACATAAATACTATGACTTAGATGCATTGTTAACATGCACTCTGCTTTTGACAGCCAAGGCTTCACTTTCTACAAAGACGTCACCATCAGTTTCTTTCACATCAAAGTAAGCCGCAGATAAACACACAGCCTCCAGTCTGTTTTGTTTGGTGTTTTTTTATCACAAGGCTACAATTAATCCTATCTTCACAGTGAAATTAAATGATCTCATATTCTGTCTGGAGTCCTTTAGGACTCACAAGTGCTCTAGAAGTCTACAGTAACTTTTCTGTAAGTAAGAATGAATTAAAGCATTAAGAATAGATATATCTGAGTAACAAAGAACATTTATACCCAGGACTTCTTTTGTCTAGTTTTTATTCTTGAACTGAAAGGGAATTCCTAACAAAATGTAGTCAAGATGGGTCCTGAACAAGTAAGAAAAGGTGAATACCTTTGTCAGGAGGATATTCAGGAACACTGTCAATTTAATAGCGGAATACGATGCCAGCACAAGCACCAATATGTGTGAGTGAATCTGACTTTTCACCTTCACTGGCTACTACTGCAGCACTACTTTCTTGTAGTGCTGAGGGTACAGTCACACAAAGTGCCCAAGAGATGAGCAACAGTCCCATGTGGACACACTCATGTGTCTTCTCAGCAGTGCAAACTATCACAGCCATGTCAAACCTAGCCTCTCTACATTGGCCTCTCACATAATGGCAAATCATATCTGGGTTCTTAGTCCTTATCTACAAGGTTATCAGTGTCCTCAGTTTATCAAAAAGGTTGCCCAAAGCTCCTCTCCAGAGACCATCACTGATAAAGGTCCTCATGCTCTGAGAATCTCGCCTGTGGGCAAGGCTTTCCCTGGCACTACTCTGAGTCTTCAAAATAAACCTCCACAGTGACTGAGACCTACCGCAGGCCTAATCACATTGTGCTTTTATTGCACCTCAGTAGCATTCATCTACATCCATGGGAACGGACACTAAGAGAGACAGATGCATAAAACAAGTCTTTGTTCAGACGGCACAGAAAGAATGAATCACTAATTACAGGTATCAGTCATGTAGCATAATGCATAACTGGATGAACTGTAGATACTGCTGTTTTGATGAAAACAGAACAACCAGGGCAGATTCTGAGGTGTACAGGAAAAATCTATTGGGATTCAATGAACAAGAAAGCATTTAAACTTATTTTTCATAGTCAAAGACCAAAGATGAGAAGTTGTACTTTCTCCCCGTGTCCTGGTTTCAGCCAGGACAGGGTTAATTTTTGCAGTAGTCAGGAGGGGGCATAGCCAGGACCTGGAAGTTACTGCCAGGAATTGAGGGGAAGGGAGTGTCTTCCAGGGAGAATGCACACCTTCCAGATCGGCGTAGTGTGGCGGAGGGAGGGGTCAGGTACTGTCAAAGGGCTTCCATGTGAATCATTTGTCTCTTTTTTGTGCCCTCTGTCATTAGTATTGTTGTTGTTACTGCTCATTTTCTTATCTCATTGCTGTTTCCAGTAAATAGTTCTTATTTCAACCTATGATCTTTACCTTGTGTGCTTCCAATTCTCCTCTACAGCCCGGGGAGAAGTGGGTAGCACATGGTTGGGAGAACCTTAGTGGGAGCACTAAATTGGAGAGCACCCTTCCTAAACCACAACAGCCCATCAAACAGATACCTCAAAAAATCCTGAAGCAATTCCTGTAATAGATAAATCTTTGTTATCAATCTTCATATTATTTATTAATTCTTTGAATGTCCAAATAGCAACTAAGTACTGTCAACACAGATCTGTTGATATTCAATTTGTGGCTAAAGTTTAGTGTCAAGCAAAGTATATTTTGGTCTTAAACTCAACACACAATTGTGCAACAGTAAGCAGGATATAGAGTAAAATACGGTCCTTATCGAGGATGATCAAAAATTCCAAGGTACAACTTTAGAGAAGATGTGGGAGATAGTGAGCTGAGCATTACACAGCTCAGTCCAAGGAAATTTGTAAATACAGAAATCCTACTCAGAAATCAAAGAACAGGCTTCATCATAATTGTCCATTTTCTGAGTGCAAACTAGAAAGGCACTTCTTGAACAGAGTCAGCCACTGCCTTTTAACTCTGCAAGCCCAACGTCAGAGGAGGAGTAAAGGATCTTGAATCACCTGGACCGGTGTCTTCTCAAAGCACTGTGTGGTTCTACATTGCTGCCATCCCCACCTACTCATTCCAGCCTCTCTTCTCCACCCAAGCTTCTCCCTTGTTCATTTCCATCGCCTCCACCCTCTTCAAACCTGTTTTAAAACAGGTTTTGATATTTTAAAATATTATACAATATTTTGAAAGCTGTTTCAACCACTTGTGAACTAGAAGGTCCCACTAAAAAAGAGAATAATGAAGTCTAATAGGAATGCACAGCACCATCAGAACAGTCTTTAAAGTTCATACCTGTTCAGTGAAGGATGAGAGCCACAATGCCACCTGAATTGGTACAGAGTAGAGCACAGTCACTGCTCTCACCTTTGCTTTTGAGACAGAGATGAGCCAACCATTTACCTAAGTTTCTTTACTTCTTTTACCAAACTCTCAGCCAGTAAACAGTTCAACCTCCTAATGCCTCTGCAAGAGTCCTGGTGTCCTTGCTTTGGAAATAAGGAACTGCAGTTTTGAGAAACTCTTCTTCAAGGCTACACCAAGAATCCAAAGGAAGCCGTAGGGGAGCATCACACATAATGCCTTGGACAACCAGAACAGGTTTCTGTTCTTGCACACAGAAGTCAGCACAGCTGCAAGAAGATGCATGTATACTTACACACAACCCACTGATACCTAGCAGAAGAGATGCAATTATTTCCACAGTTTTAAGGAGGTGCACTGAGCAATAAACGGTCTCCTTGATTATAAATAGCATTGTCCTTTTAAGTGGTAGCTTATGCTGCTATCAAGGCACAGAGAAAGCTTTTCATCTCCACATTATTTACCATGAATACAATACAGTAAAATTGTATACTATATACACTACACTCTATCATGGCCATCAAAGACTTGAGAAGGGGGGAAAAAATGGAAATAATCTTCTAGACTAGAGAATACAAAACAGGTAACCTGAAGGAAACTAGTGCTATGTATATGTTTGATAACAGTGAACTGAGGAAGAGCATGAGCAGACTTGGTTAGCATGAGTGGATGAAACCAAAAAGATTGAATAGAAAGAAATAAAGGTTGTAAAGGACTGCAGCTGTGAAACTGATTCACATAATATTCACTAAGATTATCCATTCATTTGTTACTCCTATTACTAACTGTGGTTATGATTTATTATAAACATCAGTCAAGACCAGGACTCCCTTTCAACAGGTACCTCAGCAGTTATGCAATTAGTTCTTGAACTGGATCTAGTCAGCTTATAATTACACTAAGAAAAGCCCCGCTCCAGGATATGACATCACAGGGAGGATCTTCTTGTGATTACTAGCTGCTTTTATACCTGTTTCAGTTTCTTAACCAGTTAGGAAATCCTTGTTTACAGGATTGTTGCAACTTGGCAGTTATCCACATAAAGACTTCTCTGTCCTTGTGCCGATTCCTCTTGCCAAGCATTTGTCCTGGGCTCCTTTAGAATGTCTCTCTGGTAATGAGCAAGCAGCCTGTCTGAGCAGGCAGTGACATCAGATACTTAAGTGAGATGTCATGAAAGACACCAGTGCTCTTTTTCAAAGGACCACGTTCCAGGATTACTCTTAAGCACAGCAAACATCAATGACCACAGGGAGAAATTTCACCCTAAAGCAAATGTGCCATTAGCAATGGCAGCCCAGGCAGCTGCCTGTTGGCACTGCCCTTGTTGCCTGACTGCCCTTCAATCCGTCCCTTCCTCACACAATAGTTTTCTTTGGAGAACATGACATTGAAAGGGGTTTTGTCACTATGATGGTGTTACAGAGGATTTAGGTAATATAAAGAAAAGCATTGGTAATACTACCTTCCAACTTTTAAAATCAATAGGCAGTGTAGCATTGTGAGCTTGCTATGAAATTACATAGCAACATACTCAGATTTAAGAAGGCCCAGACTTAGTGCTATAGCTAAAGAGAAGCCTAAGGCTTTATCTAATGAGAATGCTGACTGAGATTAGCTTTTCGTATTAAAGAAAACAAACAAACAACAAGCAGCCGTAGGCTATTCCAGAAGAAACTTTCTGGAGCCTTCGACTTTCCTAACTACCAAGTAGGGCAAGCCACTATTTTTAAAGATATTTTTTGTCTCCTGAGTGGAGTATTTCTGTTAAATACATGTATGCAGAAGATGTTAACTTTATATTTTACTTGTAGCCCATGAAGCAAAAAGGTTTCTCTTCCATAGGTGTCAATTTGCAGTGTAGAAGGTATTTTCTCTCCTGGAAGATCAGGGAACCCAGCCACTTAGAAATGGACCATGCAAAACCAGATCTGCCGGCTGTGCCAGCCCATGGCCTGCTGTGACTGCAGTGGCAGCCTCTGGGATCAGCGAGTGGCAGGTGTGCTCCAATGGGACTGTGCACAAGGCAGGTCAGAGCAGCCAGGCTGAAAACAAGATCTGCTCTGGGGAATTTACACAGCACCCATCCAGCTGTTATAAGCAGCACACAGGGTGGTACTTGGCTAGCAGAGAAGTCTCTCCAGAAAATAACTGTGCCATGGTTAAACAGTGGAAATGCAGAGCCCTGCATAAAGTTGGCTTCTATGAAATAAGTGAGGGGATGGTGGGGGCAGAAGTACACGAAGATGAAAACTATGCCCTCTTCCATGATCTTGTCTGGTGGAGAAGCCCTTGAAAAAACAAGAGTTTTGCAACAACCAGTCCCTTCCCACATGTGGGAAGCCTTCTGAATCTCCACTACATCAGCTGACATGGGAAGTCACTGGATGGCAGAACAAACTCAAGGGCTTTCAGCTGTTAAGGCAAAACTGATGTTTGCCACTACAAGGATGGGGCTCCAAACTGCAGCAAATGTCTTTGTGACATGGAAATCAGAGGCTGGATAAAGACTGTTGCTGATGCACAGAGTTTATGTAGGTACACATGTAGACTAGAGGTGTTGCTGTATTCACATTGAAAAACAGTGTTTTGCCTGGGAAGTTACCAGCTCTGAAGTGATCATAGGCCAAGCGAGCACATCACGCAGAGGGAAATATTTACATTCCTTTCACTCTGAGGTGCTCCAGGCACCCGCCTTTGGCCACTTGCAAACACAGGGCAGGAGAGACATCTGAGCTGATGCTATTTCTCTGCAAGAGTCCAACAGGGCGAGCTTGGTGCCACAGCTAACCTACAATAAAAAGTAAATCCTATTGTGTATGACACATGCAAGATCTCAGGAGACGTGGATGCTGTGGGTAGCAGTCCCACTGCACGAGGAGGACATATTAGCTGCACAATGCCTCAGCTGAAGGAAAGCAAGCATACACATCTTTGACAGGCAGTCCTCCAAAATCAGACTCTGACTCCGACAGAGTCAAGATGGCACTTTGCAGTTAGAATTATTTCTGTGCCATCTTTCAACTCTCTGTCCTTTGTCTCTCTTAAAAACTTAAAATTGTACAGAAATAGTGATGAAAACAAATAAATGTGAGTGGGAAATATAATCCTTTCACAAAATATATTTTGAACCAAATGTATTTCAAATATTTGCGAACATTTTAACAAATGCATCAATTACATGGCAAATACCACAAAAATATTTTTTTAAAGTGTAACAACTACTGAGCAAAATCTAATCTCGGGAAACTAAATACCTGCAGAAACACAGACAGGTAGGCCTAACTATATATGTTTACTTATCTTATTAAATGACTGTTGCTACATTTAAGTGACTATTCATGTACAATTAAATGCATAGCTTAGGACACCCCACCTTGCTTTCAAAGTCTCCACTTGTCAAGCTGCCCATAAATGCACTTCAGCCCAAACCACTCTTAACTTGGTATAGACAAAGTGAACTTTTCTGTACCAGTCCATACATCCCTCTTCCATGACAGTGTTTTAACAGGTGCCTTTCGATCTGTTCATCTGAGGACTTCTCTTACCATTCAGGTGTTGAAACCTCACTGCATAATTTTTTGTCAAGAATAGAAGAACTTCCACTTAAAGAATTCTACTACACTCTATCACTGGTTTTCTCAATCAATGTAATGGTTTTTAACATGGTCTCATTTCTCATGCTGAGTATCACACCACGTGGCATGGCTCCACTAACAAAATTAAGTGCTCTGACAGGTACAGTGGAGGTGAAAACTCACTAACTCTCTGCTGTGGCACAGGTAACTCGCTACTGACTCTCAGAGGGCAAATAAAATGTGATGCTCTGTTGCACAATGAAAAAAGGCAACTGGAACGGGGAATGGTTGAAGCAGCTCCTCTCAGACCCTGTCACCTAGCACTGTTTCTTCTGGCTCTTCCAAGCAAAGACCTTCCTCCACATCTGGCTTTAGAAGCAAATCTCCAGTGATATAGCTTCAAACCTGTAATCAAGTAATCAATCATCTGTTCAAAATTAAGATACAGAATAAAGATTAATAAAAGACAAGCAGCTAAGATAACTAGTTATGGATTTCTGGAAGATCTTTTGTCCTTAAGAATGTAAAGGCCATCGTTTCCAACCACTATAAAATGCTGAGAAAGAGAGAAATAACCTTGATTTTAAGGCCAGAGGCAGATATTTGGTTATCAGCTCTGAAGGTGGTTATCTTGGTGCTATTGCCTGTCAGGGCAACTTAGACATTCCCTTTGGCTGCTATCATTTATGCCAAAAAACAGTTCAGCTGAGATTGAAAAGACAGAGCAAATTTAACCACCCTTTCACTTTTCTCTGAAGATTTGCTGTTTTCAAGAAAAGGCAATATCCCTGTACTACACTCAATGGCAGAAAAGCAAGAATTGAATAGTAATTTCCAGAGGCAAATATGCTTGCTATGTTCACTTGGTCTTATTTGATAGGTAAAGGTTCAAATTCACTTCCATTCCATTGTGCTCCTGACTTGTTTCTTATTTCTGAAGCAGACATTTGAGACACTGAGCTTTCTTTCTCCTACCTGAGTAACTGATGAGTTTTTTCACTCTTCCCTTCCACTTTCATCCATCCCACTAAGTATTCAAAAGCATTTCAACTGTACTTGTTTATCCTGAAAAGTCTATTTCAAATACATTTCAGTAAAGTTTTGAGAGAAAAAGAAGTTGTTTGACAATGAGATATATAATGCTCCTTTTATCTTTTTTTTTCTTTAAAGCAAAAATAAATTCAAAAACTACAACTTGACAATTAACACCTGAATTTGTCCATCAAAACTGGCTCTGACCCTTGTTAGTACTTAGGGTACTTTACAGTACACCACAGTAGACCTTTGCAATTTCCACTAATAGTAACATTCTATAAACCAAAAGGTATTGTTCATATAAAACTGTATTCTAAGCATAGTCTAAATTCAAATATGCATGGATATTTGAAGCCATGGTGTCACTTCACACACAGTTATCAGTTACAGTGCTTGTTCATGTTCTCTGCTTTCAGAGCTGAACTACTGGGGACTGCAAAGGAAGACTGAGATACTCACACAGATCTGCCTTTCTCAGATTTTTCATTCTTATGATTTTCACAAAGAGTGAACAGCATGGGCATTCATCACTCTGCAGAAAAATAACAAAGTTTATTACCTGCATTAGTATTAGATTGTTTACACTTCATAAAACATAGTCTCCCACAAGTTCCTGTTGCAATTTTCAAAGCCATGCAGCAAAATTGGAAGATTAACTGCTTGCATTGCTTTGGAAGTTCAAATCATGTCTCTGTAGAGTTAAAAGAATGGAAAAAAACCAAGGAAATATTCTGCTGTGTATATATGTAATTGATAGAATTAACAGTAAAAACAGATAACAGTGTAATGGTTTTAAATAAAACCTTGGATTACATGACAGGACACGTTAATTTAAAAGAAATCTTTATCAACAATTAATCTGGAAAAACAACCTAGCAAAGAGTGATTGTACATGAGAAACACATCTATCAAACAACCGTAGGCAAAGAGAAAATAAATCTAATTCTCTCGAACAGTTGTAGTTTCACATGGAAAACAGATACTTTCCTCAGAAAATTTTATTTAGTACAAATCCCAACTTTCCATTTAAAATCTTTATCAGGAACGTTTCCCAGAAACGGTGAAGAGAAAAATACACTAAAAGTTTTGAGGTGATCAGCTACTGCTAAGAAACAGAAACAACCTGTGGTAAAACATATAATCATGATGCTGTTGATTTCAATGTCTTAGCTGTGTTCAAGATCTTAATGGCCCCACATGAAAATGGCACTGTTTGGTGAGGCACTAGCAGCACAAATGCAGCAGAACATGAAAGAAAGCAGATGAAAGAAAACAGCTTTGGAAGAGAAGTTGACGAAACTTCCTCACCCAAATCAGATGCTGGATATTTGCAAAAAGGATCATTGTTCGAACATCAAGCACAGAAAGAAAGACAAATAATAAACATGTCTCAAAACAGTTATTAATTCTTGCAGATTTCAGTAAGTGAAACCTTAGCTATTGCTTCACGGGAAGCATTACCTAGTTCCTCTCCCATTCTGTGCTAGCAAAATTACTCCATTAAATTCCTTTAGGGAGTTACATCACTCCTTTTTCTAGTTAGGAATGGATTCACGTGAGAAGTTACAAACTTTCCTATCACTCTTGAATTTTAATAAACTGACCTTGGTCTGTGTTTTATGTCTAACATCAAAACA
Source organism: Atrichornis clamosus (assembly GCA_013400975.1). Lineage (NCBI taxonomy): Eukaryota > Metazoa > Chordata > Aves > Passeriformes > Menuridae > Atrichornis > Atrichornis clamosus. The sequence goes on from WBMZ01008929.1 coordinate 144,921, forward strand.
GAAGGACATGTTTTAGTATCTTCTGTCTGGATTTAGCTTCTGGGTAGAATAAGTCTCCTGTCCCTCCCCTTGCCCCCTTATCTCTGAGAATCAGCCACTGCCTTTTAACTCTGCAAGCCCATTTCTCATGATGCTGTTTCAGTAGTTAAGGGCAAGGGGAAAAGCAGAGAGGACGGTCTCATTCCTTGCTTTATTTGCATAGTTTCTACACAGTTCATCTTTTTGTCTTGCCATGTTCTGTTCAAAAGGATGAACTTGTAGATCCTTAGTCTTTCTTTAACCAGTTTGACTAGACATTCACACGTGTTTTTTCTCAAGCCATGGGGATTCCCCATTTGAGGTCTGCAAACATCACTGCACATTTATCTTAACACACATCCATGTTACAGAAAGAAGGTGTATAACCTCAATTTTACAACCAGGAGAGCAGGGCACAGAATAATTAAATAACTTGCTTATAGCAAACTGAAGGTTAATTTCCAAATTGAGAAGGGGACAGAGTATGTTCACTCCCTGAAACCCAACAAACAGTTGCAGGGCTTTCCCTCCTTGTTATGTTCAACCAAAAAAATAAAACAAACAAAAAACCAAACTAGGACCGTCACGGTTAATCACTGCTTTGAGGCAGTGACCTTCCTGAATACATCACTACCAAGTGTCCCCTTGCACAGCTACCTGGGCACCACGTGTGTCTCTAGTCATAGCTGGCAGATGCTGTACAACTTCTATAATGCTTGAATCAAAGCACAGATTCAGCCCAAATCCACAGTAAGCTCCTGTGAGGCACTTCAGACCGCTTCCCAGCCTCCATGTGAGGCCCATTGTGGCTGAACTTCACTACCAAAAGTGTCTCCACAGGGCAACTAATATCAGCAAAGGTATCAGTCAGCATCAGCTATCCTGACATAAATAAGTACATGCATCCATGAAATTGAAAAACAAAAGCTCACAAGTTCTCTTCCAGGCACCAGAATCCCAGCCACAAAGCCACCCCAGACGTAAGAGCTTTCACATTCTTACCTCACGGGCACTCCAGTATGAGCCCATCCTGCTCCCAGCTGCATACAAGGCAGAGATGAATGTCACCTCACTGTTAGAGGCAACAGCTGTGATTCACAAACTGCCTCTGCAAAATTTAAGGAGGCACCTGCTGAGGAGCAAGTGGTTTATCCAAGCCCCACCTTCCTCGTTGCCTGAAAGTGAAAGTGTGAAGGGAGAAGGGGAGGGAGTTTGCTGAGTTTATTTGACAGTTAAATACCAGAGGCATGTGTTTGGGAAGGGCTATACACACCAAGGTGCCAAGAGTTATCAGCAATTCAAGATAAGGGAGTGATAACACACAATATTTATGCATGGATACCTATAACCTAGCAGCCTCAGCAATAAACAAACCAGAAAAGATAATAGTAGCTAGATGTAGGCTGGAGAAAACCAGCTCTACAGCAGCCCCATCAACAAACAAAAGTATTGTGAATGAAATAACTTTAGAAGACCTTTTTCTTCAACCAAATTGTATGTATTTTCCTTTTCTTGGAGATAGAGGGGTGGAGTTGCTTGCTGGTAGATGTTTCCCAAATTTAATTTGTCAGTGGTATACACATTTTCCTGCTTTCAGAAGCCTTCCACAAACACAAAACTTCTGAGTAAACTAAGACAAAAACCTCCCAAATTCTGCAAATTAAGGCATACATTCATTAATCTTAAATGTTAATATCTAGATATTTTAAACAAAATGCAATATCATCCAATTATGATATAAAAATGATACCAAACTCCTCAAATTTCTGGCAGAAAACTGTGCAGCAGCAGATAAGCAGATTAACAGCCCTTGCGTGGGTCTAGGTACTAACATGCCCAGATGTCTGATAAGAAACCACCACTTCAGAACTGCAGGAGGTGATACACTCAGAGTACCCACAATCTGTCTTCCCCTTCTACCCACACACATCAGGAAAACACGCAATAAAGAGAATAATTTCTGACCTTACACTTCTCACTAAATGAAAATTGCTTTAGTCATCAACCATTTTAGGATTAGGTTACCCTCAATACCCTTTCAATTAAAGAGATGTGAAAGCTTCAAAAGAAGTGTAGCCAACGTTTTGAGGGAGGTGATTCTTCCCCTCTACTCTGCTCTTGTGAGACCCCACCTGGAGTGCTGCATCCAGCTGCGGGGTCCTCAACACTGGAAGGATGTGGACCTGTTGGAGTGAGTCCAGAGGAGGCCATGAAGACGATGAGAGGACAGGAGCACCTGTTATTAATCTGTTCTGCCGTGGCTGAACTGATGTTTCCCAAGCCATTCCTCTGAGAAAATGTGACTTGGGGATGAAGGGCTATGATAGTGCCAAGACTATGGAAGAAGATGTTTCCCCTTAGGTAAAAAAAACCCCCAAAACACCCAACAAAAAAACCCCCCACAAACACACATACAAAACATACAAAAAAGCTGCCACAATAAAAAAGCCCCAAACTTTCAACAAAACACAACAACTAACAATATAACCCTAACCCAACGCTAAACAACACTAAGAAGTTGTGGTGATTTGACTTTGGCTGGATAGCAGGTGCCCACCAAAGCCACTTCATTACTATCACCCCCTCCTTTCACCTGGACTGGGGAGAGAAAACTTAACGAAAACATAATGGAAGGCTCATGGAGATAAGGGCAGGGAAAGATCACTCAGCAATTATCACAGACTCAGTTTGGGGAAGTTACCTTAATTTATTACACATCAAATCAGTGTGGAATAATGAAACATTAAACCTAAATCACCCCTCCCTTCTTCTGGGATTTAACTTTACTCCTGACGTTCTGTACCTCCTCCACCCCAACAACTTCACTTTTTCCAGTGTGGGGTCTCATCCACAGGAGACAGTCCTCCATGAACTTCTCCAATCTGAGTCCTTCCCAGAGGCTGCAGTTCTTCACTAACTGCCTCCATGTAGGTCCCTTCCATTGGGGTGCTATCCTTCAGAAACATGTGCCTCGAGCATGGGCCCCTGCCAGCAAACCTGCTCCAGCATGGACTCCTCTCTCCATGGGCCCACAGGTCCTACCAGCACCTGCTCCAGCATGGGCTTCCCACAGTGTCACAGCCTCCTTCAGGCATCCACTTGCTCCAGTATGGGGTTCTCCAGGAATTGCATGGGCCAACATGGACTACAGGGTTTTACAGATCGAGTGGGAGCTTCAGACAAGTCCTGCCTTAGGATCAGATTTTTGGCAGCAGCTTAAATTTAGGTGGCCCACACCTAAAATTGCTCTGGCTTGCAAATTCTAAGAATGGCAGGTTAGGTCTTTTATAAAATGAATTATCTATTGAATAAACAGGAGGTAATATAGGGCATTAAACAGAGTTACTTACTACACAGTACAAAATGAACTACTAGTAAATTACATAAAACAGTGCACAGCATTAAGGTACCTATATTGAAGCTAGCAAAGAAATAGTATAGATTAGGAGGTCAATGTAACTTACCACGAAATTGATGATAGTGTTCACAGAGTCCCTTCCCTCAACCCTTGAGAGAGTAACCCCAAAGCAGGCACCCCAATTGTGGGGAGAATGCCCCACACATTTCCAAGGAAGGTGCAGCAGATTTCTTCTTTGTGAAAGTTTGGTGTAGCTTTTATACTTCGTAACGCAAAGTTCTGTCAGTCAGAAATTCCAGCTTGTCTTTCCACATCTCACTTCCACAGCAAGATGTTTTTTGTCACCTGAAAGCATCAATCCCATGGCGCTAAAATAACTCACTACAAGACAATCTGTCCTGATTGAGCTATTTCACCAAGGCTCATGTAAAACTCCTGTGAAGGGCAAGAAGTCCCAGGTTATTTCTTCAGCTAACACGCAACATATAAGCCTTTCTGGGAGTGAGATGCCCTGCTACACAGGGGTACAGCCTGCCTCACCATAGTCATTTAACAACTGGTTAAATGGTTATTTAACAGCTGTTCAGCACAGGCATCAGGGGAGTCTCAGCTCCAAAGCTGGGAGCACCTCCTCCCCCCCTTTTTTTACTGACCTTCATATTTGCAGGCCTGTTTCTCACATATTGTCACTCTTTTCTCCCCCTGCAATGGATATTACACAGCTTTTTTGTCCCCTTCTTACATGATCCCAGAGGCACTACAGCTGTCACTGATGGGCTCAGCCTTGGCCAGCAATGAGTCAGTCTTGTAGCCGACATGGAAAGCTTCTGGCAGCTTCTCAGAGAGGCCACTCCCGTAGCCCCGCTGCTACCAAAACCCGGCCGTGTGCACCTAATATAGGAGTGTTCAGCTGAGGTAGGAAATGGCTGGATCACCCTGTGGTGGTTTAACGTCAGCCAGAAATTAAACTCCAAGTAAGTTACTCTCCTTCCCCTGCCCCATCCAGTAAGGGACGGACAAAAGCAGAGATTGTGGGTTGAGGTAACAATTTGCTGAAAGCAAAAAAACAATGGAATGAGAAAGGCACAGTAATAGCAGCAATATTAGTAGCAAAAGTATACAAAAAGAGGTATTTTGCCCACAAAAAAATGTGTTCCCTACCTTGACTTAGTTCAAGAAAAGAAAATGGAGGGCCTATCTCTAGGCCTCTGTCACCTCTCCTGCCCACAGGTGCGCTCTGCAGGAGTTTCCTCCACAGTAAGTGCCGCAGGGCATGGTGCAGGAGGGAGCCCATCCCAGACACTGGCTGTCAAGTGCCTTTGCTTGAAGGGAATCTAGTAGTAGTCCCAGAACAGGCACTTGGGACAAAACACCTAGGGTGAACATACGAAACACCATGCCAGTGGCTAAGAAGCTATTATTTCTGGTTTGGTTCAGATTACCCAAGATTTTAGGGTGCATCACAAATTCTGAGATGGGTCATATAAAAGGCAGAGTAGGCTGTACAAGACATCCTCAGAGAACTGTTTCCATGTCTCAGGAATACATATTTTCTGACCAGTCCAAGGCTGCTAAAACCAGGAAGGAGCAGATGCTCACCATTTACCATCAAAAAGTTGACAGGCAAAGTCAAGCAGAGTATCTCATCCTGACAAAAATATCCCCAACAGGGAAAAACAGCTGAGAAGTGAAACTGCACCAGAGTACCTCAGGGAGCCTGCAGACTCTGCAAAGCAGAGGGTACACCAAGATCTTTGCAATAACTGAAGGACTTTGACAAATATGATGATACCCTCCCTGGCAGGCATTAAGGAGTCAGTCACGATGCCCATTTTGACAGTTCAAGTACCTTAGTTTGAGCTCATGAGTGGCTGCTCAGATAAAACAGGTACCAGGATTTTAGAAGATAAGGTTGAAATTGTCTGTGTACCTTGTTGAAAATTTTATGGAAAGAAGAGACTCTTCTGCAGCTCTTGCCTACTTTATTTAGGCCAGGCTTTTCAAGAAGGTTAGGGACTCCTGTAAGTCTCGTCTTGGCTGTCCTTTGACAAACTCCCAGATGCCAGCATCCGCCTTTCTTTCACAATGATTCTTTGGGACTATTACCAAAAAACCAGCTAAAACCAGCTTCTTAACCAGCTCCAGATCTAGAAAAGAACACCTCTCTTTCTCCAGTTACTCACCTCTGAGGAATTCACACTAGAAAGAGAAGCTCCATGTCTCTCTGCTGGACATTTCCTGGCCTTAATTGTGCTGGAGTGATGCACTGTGATGCAGTAAACAGAAAACTGACATCTTACTGCATGTCTCCAGTGTGATTCTGTGTGTTCTATAACCATACATCCTGCAATCCCCTTCACATGCTCTCTGTTTTGGTAATACTTCAGTACACTATATTGAACAGGCTCCAGATGATGCTGAAGCAAAACTGCATTTTGGAGAGATAACTGCAGAACGCATGTGTGATCTGAGACAGAACACAGTTTATTGTGAGAGGAAATGGCAGTGGTCCTTCAAGACAAATTAGAAAGTTTGATTTAATTAATAAGAACAGATATCATCAAAGACATAAATGGCCACCGATCCATACCTCCGTTATCCAACACAAATTTGAAAAACCAAATATCCTTCATAAGATATTTATTTCACAACCGTTCATGACAAAAAATGCACCTGGGAAACCAAACTCTTTAAAGGCAGAAGGCCATTTAATTCAAGTTATTAAAACTAAACGGTTTAAATTGATACTGCATGGTCACCACCTTCTGTATCTGAAGAGGGTTTTATGGATTTGCTACCAATACTCCCAATGAAATGCCAAAATATTTTGCATATGAAAAAATATTAGCAACTAGCCACCAAGACCATAAGAGACTGCAGACAGAGAGAGCTAACGTTATTACCCTATCACACACAGCTGAATCTTCATCTCTTGAATGTCACAGTGAGATGGTACTAACAAAGTAAACTGCTGTGTTTGATACCACAACTCTGGATCAGATTGAGAAGGTTACTTAGAAAGACATGGTCCCTGCCAAGAACAGTGAAGTATTAATCACATATGTGCTGTCATGGCAAATACTTAGTAAGGGAGAGGAAAATGCTATTCAAGCAGAGGGCTGTGCCTGTGATACTGGCGGGCTCAGGGCTTGTTTCTTCCGTGCCACAGCCATGCGCAAGGCCTGAAGAATCATGTTCTCGTTGTTCATTATGTTGTAATTAGTCAGCTTCAGGAGCTTGTTGAAATCTTCTACTTTCAGCGAGACCTCCCTGGTTGAGTATGGAGAGCAGAAACTGGAGATATCAACCTTGCCCTGTTCCATTTCAGCAGCGCTACGTGACATGCCTGTCAAGGGAAAAAAAGGAATGCGTTTTTGTAGTCCCACAGAAATACCATACTTTGATATAATAGGTCAAGAATAACTTGAAGAGATCACAGATGCAATTACTATGAAGATAAGTGTAGTGCTATGATCTCTGAAAAATCTGAACAAAGCCTATTGGAATTAAAAAAAAAAAATTTGTCAGTAAATGTCATTTCCATTGCAATCAGCACCATCTACTGGCCAGCTCACGGCACATCATTTTATCTGGTCACTGGTGCTCAAGGCTTATCCTGCAAGTTCCTGAGTCAAATGCACAACACTAAAAGAATAGAGATATACAGGACAGGAGGAAGCAGAATACTAGTAGGCTTGAAAATCATCATTAAAGTCTCCATCTCAAAAACTAGCCCAGGATACTTCGTGTACTATTGTTTTATTATTCCAGGATATTCAATCAACATATTAAATGGCCTAAATAGAAAGCACAGTGGCCCTCCACAGAATCATTCTGTACTGCGATTTTCACCTAGATCTCACCGTTGTAAAAATACACCTAATTTGAAAAATATGCTTTGTTGTATACACTAAAATAAACTTTTGGAAATTACAAGAAGAAATTCGTTTCCATTCCTCTAATTGAGGAACATACGTCTTCTTTCCCTGAATTGCACAAAGACCCAAATAAAATTATGCACAAGATTTCACCAGATTTTGTAACAGCTTGAATGATCTCATTTTGTAATCTATTCCCTATCAGGGACAAGCAAACAAACAAAGGGGTTTTGTATCGGGGTTGAGTAACAAACACCCAGGGAGTGGGAAAGTTCCTTGAGTCAACACACTTAGCTGGGTACTGTTAACTTACCAGGTGCTACATATCTTTGAAAAGTGTCATTCACTAATGGAAAATAAAGCAGCAGAGGAGCTCCTGGGGTGTCTGCACCATCAAACATGTAGCACTCTTTCAGGTTCTTCTCATCATCCTTCAGCCCAATGCAGGGAAATGGAATTTCCTGCTCTGCAAAGTATCTGCAAGCCTGCTCCAAGGGCTGGTCAGGAGCAGCAGCATAAGGAACAGAAAAGATACCCAAGATCAGACTGCTGTCCAGGACGGGCAATTCATTCCAAGTTGCACAAAACAGACTGAGAGCACTGGACAGCCAGAAGTAATGTGAGCACCTGCAGCCCTAGGGACTGCTCTTCTGTTGCTTGAGGAGCCATTTAGAAATAGTATTACAGGAAAACACCTATCATCAAGATGGTAAAGAGAGTTTAAATTTGTACTGAGGCATGTCTCTAAAATGGGAATATGATATAGGAACAGAACAGATAAATTCGAACCACGTTATAGACCATCTTTAATTAAAGGAGAATTAAGTCAGAAAAATATGGATCTAAGCAAAACTAAATTTGCAGTCCAAGACAGTAAGATTCCCAGTCACATTATCTATTTATATAGCAGGATAACTTGTGAGTTGGCCTCAGTAGACTTTAGCATGGTTTTGAGACCAACCTACTTTTAGAAATAATATGAGATTTCAAGCTAACATATTTTAGACCTCAAAATATAGCACAAGAAATACTCATCAGAAAGTTCACTTGTGACGACCAACTTTGTTAAATCATCTAAAAACAAAGTACCACCTCACTTTGAATTAAATATTTCCAAAAGACTTCAGAATACAAGAAAGAAATATAGGGCAAGATATAACTTTCAGCTGCAGTACAGATACACTTTTCATGTGGCATCACAGTGTAATTGCACTACTGAGGTGTTTTCCACTTGAAAAACTGGCAGAACCTTAACCAGTGAGCTTTGTGGTTCTTGCAGTTTCCGTCAGGGACAGGTTTACAATTACAAGTCTATATGTTGAAGTCTAGATCTGCCTATGTATGTGGTAAATACCACTTGCAAAATCTATATAACCATTTTAACAAAATAAGTTTCTGCAAACATAGTAAATGCATTGGCTACCTTGCTTCAAGTTTACTATTTAAGGAGAAAAAAAGTATTTATTAAAAGAGATATGATCAAAGATTAAGAAATTAATCACTCACTAGGCTGTTCTTGAACAGCTAGAAAATCAGTTAAAAGGGAAACAAAATCTTACATTTATAAGCAAAATTCAGATTAAATTCAGCATCTGGATCACAAAGTTTTCCCAGCTATATTTGTGCTATTAAATCTTATCTATATCTATAATAGAAGTTGCAGCTTGACTTTCATAACTTCACTGTGGCTGTCTGTATTTCACATGGGGATATTTCAAAAGTAGTTTCAGAAAAATAGAGATATTTTCCCCTATAGAAATTTCCATTTGTTTCTAAGGTTTGAAAACAGCATTTTACTAAATTCCACTAAGTTCCACGTTTTGCAGACACTTGTTTGAAAGTTGTGTAAAGCAAAGCAAAAGCTGTTATGAAACAAAAACAGTTTTGGGACTTCTCACCAACGTCTGTGATCCACCTGTGTAGTTTAAGTGTATGATGACATCCACTTTCCGCTCTGGTCTCATAAGGGGTGGGTAACTGGTTTCAAAGAAGAAAGCTGCATCCACCAACTCCAGGTGTTCCGAGTTGCCTCTCAGGTCATTAGGAGAGGTGTCTAGCAAAGTGTCTAAAGAGGAGAAGATTCAGAGCTATTAGCAAACTCCAGAAAGACACCTGTCAAGTTAGAAAGCAAAAGGAAGGTGAGCTTCCCTCCCAACCAGAATCATTCCTTTGCATTAGGGCAGTGTGCAGCAATTCTAAAGCTACTTCAGCCTCTCTGGTCGCATTTTGTTGGGGTTTCTGAACCCATGAACTGCACCAAAACCTATGCAGGTGTTACCTATGTGCAGAGCCCCACCCTAGCAATTTTTATTCCTATGAGGACTTTGAGTACCGAACAGCCCAAAAATTGAACAGTTGTGTTACTGAAAGTGAAAAGTGTGAGAAGTTAATTCATTCTCCTTCCTCTCACTGAGCACCAACAGTTAGCCACAAAACCCACTCAGTCCTCTTCAGCACATTCCAACATCCCTCACTAATTCCCAGCCCCTGTGCCTGCCACAATGAGACATGTAGGCAGGAGAGCACCTTTCCATTTTGTGAAATGGTCATGCTGGATGTACTCGTTGTGCATCTGGAAGCCCCTTAGGAAGTTGTGGTACTTGGAGACAGCAGGGCGATCCGTCAGGATATCCCGGAGAGTCGTGGAGAGGCCGCTCGTAGGAGTGAAAACACATGTGGCCATCTCGTATGGCTTCTCGGGCAGGTCTGGTTGTTCCTCTAGAGATACACAACATAAATGGCATGCACTTGAATTATAATCACATCTAAGAAGAGGCAAGACACAAGGAGGAGAAAGGGTCAATGAGTTTCTGTACCAACAGTAATTGTGCGTTCAGAGCTCTCATCACTGCATTATTTTTCCCTATGATCTGCTGTGAGTTCCAGTTAATTTCTAGTCAAAAGTATAAACTTGTGTTTTCTAAAACCTGGTTCACTACATGTAACTAAAGGAATATTTTTCTCATAAAACAGTATGATTTTGGTACACATTGAAGTAATTAACTTTTCCAAGCAAACAATGAACAGGAAAAATTATTTTATTAATATATTTTAAGGGATTACTGCTTTTAGATTCCATGGAGGTTAAATATTAAATTTGAATATTTTTTTAAAAGCATAGAAAAATTTTAGCATTTTGCTTTCAAACCAAATATTTTTACTTTTAAAAAGCCAGTTTGTTCTATTTGATTCAGGTGTGGACACCTGAATTCAACAAAACTTGAATTATTTATATAAACTCAAACATAAGACTTTGGGGGTTTTTTTCCTGAATACATTGTCCACAGAAATGTGATCCAAGTCTGTTCACTGGCTTTGCTTTAGTTTTAACATGATGATGCTCATGAATATTTTCAAGGAATGGTCTTTCAGTAGGGAGCTGCTGCTCTCAGCTGGTGTAATAGAGCTCCACTACACTGACTTTGTTTGACATCTACTAAGCCTTTCAGTTTAATTAGATTTTGAGGGAGGAATGTGCTGTGCAAGGCAGGTAAATGTTGAAACAGAAAATTCAAGCTTCTTTCTGGCTAACAAACAGATGACATGAGGCGTTGACAGAAGTATTTCTTTCCAAGCCCTTTAAACACAACTCTTTAGGGCCCACCTTATGCGCCCATCCCTATCTCCTTTACATCAAGGCCTGTCTGATGGTGCCTTTTCTTCTTATCACAATCTCACTACCTAAGCAAAGCTCTGGCTATTCAGTAAAATCAAAACACTTCATTTTTCCTGTATGTCCCATACCCAGAGACTGAGAGCATCAGGATGACAGAAAAGCTCAAAAAAATGGGAAATGTGTGAGTGCAGTTACCCTATCAGAGGGGCCTGGAGGAAGGTATTTTGATCTACCTATTTCAGTCACTTTGTCTTGGGTCCACCTGTGCCAGAAGTCCTCTGAATTGTCAGCTGCATGCCAGGCATCCAAGAGATTTTTGGAGAAGATACTGCTCCACATCCCTAGAAAGTGGGAAAGGTATAATAAGCAATGCAGATGTAAACACAAGTTCTTTTTAAACCTGCCTTCTGCTCCTTCTCCAGCTCTTCTCTAACTTTTCCATATTTCTATCCAGTATTTGCATAAGTTCAGGCATCTATTTCAGCAGTAGACTCCAAAGGTAAATTTATTTCAGAAAAAAATTCAAAGTCTCTTCCCTCTCACCATGTTTTACCTGGATACCTGAACCATTTTTATTAAATTTTATTTTCAATTGTCATTTTCCTATTTTCATTTCCTTTTTCCTTTGATAAATATTTTCAACCAGCTCCTTCTCTGATTCCCCTCTTTTTCACCCCACTTATGTCTTTTTCAACTTTTTCTTTAGATTCCACAGAGTGTCATGGATTTCCAAACTTTGAAAAGTTTTTGCAGACTACACAAAATGATAATGCCTCAAAAACACTCACAAAAGTACATGACAACTTCTTTGTCATTTTATCTTAGTCCAAATTATAAAACCAACCAAAGCAGTTGAATGAGTCTCAGGGAACATAGAATTATAGAATATCCTGAGTTGGAAGAGATCCACAAGGATCATACAGTCCAGCTCCTGGCCCTGCACAGGATAACCCCCAAAATCACACCCCGTGCCTGAGAGAATTGTCCAAACTCTTTTTGAACTCAGGCAGTGATGTGACCACTTCTCCTGAGAGCCTGTCAGCTGACTGATCCAGTACCTTTTCTGCCTTGTGCTTAACAACAGGTTTCTGGGAACTAATTCCTGGATCATTAGCGTTTCTATTAAAATCTTGTCACTCCCCCAGGCTGGTGAGTTACCTTGCATGAAGCAGATTCGGGACTCAGGGAGCTTCTTCATCAGGCGACCCATGAAGAACTCGCTGCCAAAATCCTCTGCTCGGATGAAGGCGCCGTACTTCAGGAAGCCCACCTCGTACGGAGTGAACTCCACCCACTCTGCCAACACACGTGCCAACAACGTTAGCTCCAGTGCTGGAATGGCGCAGTGGCCAGACTTGGAGTAAGCCGTTCAGGCATCGCCTCTCGCAGGCAAGCTGGCTTAGCACATGTGCTGAGCAAGCCCTGCCAACAGCCACCACTGAAGCAGCTAGGGCAGTGTCCACAGGTTTGTGAAAGAATAATGTCAGGGATAGGGGAACGTTTAAATTCTTCTTTCTTTTTATCTAGTGAGTACAAAGCTTTCTCATGGAAGTTGGACTGGAACACAGATTGACTTCTATTACTTTTATTGCCTTTAGGCAACCATGAAAACCACAGAATCACAGAATGGTTTGGGTTGGAAGGAAGCTTAAAGATCATATACTTCCAACCCCCCTGCCATGGACAAGAATATACATTAAGCAAATTTAAAGCTGCAGTGAATTGCTCTCTTTAAGAGGTCATAGCATTTCTGAGACTGTGTCACAGAATTATGTTGTGTTAGTAGTCTGAAGTTAATATCTGAACATATATAATTGCATGCCAAGAGACTGTGTCTCTCTGTTGCTTGTCTAGCATGTGGCTGCACAGTTACTCTTTACATTTCTGAAGAGTACTTCTCCTGGATGGAGTGATAATTTAAACCAATTCATCATTATTTGCAGTATCCCCATAGTGTATCTCCCCGGGTGAAAATATAGATCTTTTTTCAGAACTGAAACATTACCTCTGAAATCTTTGGTGGCAACTTTGTCCTTGACATTGAGGGCAAGGTAGATGGGCAGTGGGTTCTGACCCTGATTAACTGCCTGACGTTGATCAGAAAGTCTGTGATGGCTTTTCTGGATTTGGGAAAGAGTTAGCAGAGAATCAGTTTCTTAGAGACATCAGCTTATGAAGTGTATGAGATATCATTTTCCTGAATTTGCTCCTAAATTTACTTGCATGTGCCTGAATAACAGAGGACAAGAAAGCAGGAGTTATTTCTGCTAAGATAACCAGCCATATTCTGCTTTCAGTATCCAATGGCAGCAATGAGTTACTTCACATTCTGTTCTATCTTTGTATTGTTAAATGTAACTTAAAATACAGGGTAGATCTGGGTAATTTATCTGTTATAATATACTTCATTTGTTAATCATAAGAGTTCTTCAAGGCAGCATGTTAATGACCCTTCTAATAAAATTTCTTTTTTTAAATATAACATTGAAAGTTAACATCCAGAGAGGAAAAATCCTTGAGCTGTCCAATATTAACAATTTACACATGAAATGGAGATTTTGAGTATACTTCAGACAAATCAAATTCTAGCAAATCTTGCTATGTAGCACTGAGGCTGGAGACTCAATGTGAAATATGATATGAAATGAGAGTATTTAATTTTATGTGTTTCATTGAGACAAAATGTAAACCATGTTTACAGAATTTAAAAATAAAATAGCTTTTTCTCCAGCTCTCATCAGTCTGCTAGTTTACATAGAAAGTTTTTGTTAGTGTCATTACAATAAAATTAGAAACTGAATATCCTGAGAGATCAAACTCAAAGTAGCTGAAAGGCACCTGCTGTAGCTGTCTCAGCAGCTCTGGATCTATACACTTTCTTATCACTAAATTGCAAACTGTTGGACATAATGGGTACATCTGCAGTGCACTCAAGATAGGAGTGCAGCTTGTGTAAATATTGCAGCAGTGGAGAGATAAAAGCATAGGGCCATAAAAAACATCTAAGAACCTTAAAAATGTTTTGGGCAGCTACAGTGTTAATTAGCATCCTGGTTGCTTTAGAGCTAGTCTGAGCATTCCTGTTACATTCAGGCACACTCCTGTGTAGACATAGTCTGTGTCTCCAAGTTATTAAAGTAAATAAATGAGTGGTGTTCTGCCTAAACTCCAAGTACCGTGGTATTGGCCAGGTCTCTTCCTGGGGCTCTAATTTTTGCAATGGTCATAAATCATCAACAACTTTATGAGAAGAAAGGTGTATAGACATTACCCCATCATTTAACATGGATTCAATCATGAGCCCCCACAGATCAATAAAAGATGTTTTATGTCCTGCTTGGGTCCTTTGGCTCAGCTCTCTGTAATAATTCCTCAGACTTTTCAAGCAAAAAGCCCCCATCTTGCACTTGGCTGCTTGCTTCCGTGCTTCAATAATTATTTCTCCAAGATCCTTACGTGACCAATCAGCATCTTCATATAGCTTTGTCATTGTCCTGCAGGCAGGAAACATGATGGAATGCAGGGAGAAATGAACAAGATAATTTTGAAACTCAGAGAAAACACTTTGCAGAGCTTTGGGCACTTAGAGTTTTATCTTTTAATTACTCTCCTCTTTGGGCTTACTTTAAGCAGAAATGTAGGTCTAAAGGTAACCAGTCAAATATCACTTAGTCTGAGATCCAATACAATAATACACCAGCTGCCTATGCTGTTTCTGTCCAACAGCAAATAACCATAAAGGATCATTTGGCATAGGACTGAGGATGTTTGCACTTCCAGTAAAGCCTCCTCTTTTGTTTAGGTATAGGTTATGATGCGCAGTACTCTTTTCACAGGTGACCTTGGCATTTGAAGCCCAAAGATGGAAGCAGTAACTCAATTGATCACCTTTACATTTTCTGAAATCAAGACAAATCACAGGTTTTTCTTAACACAAGAAGATCCAAACAACAGTAGGGAAATGACTCCTCACCATGTTGTGCCAGATGAACCGCTGATGTATGAAATACAATCCAGAACACGCAACTTTTGGAGACCCAAAATGCTGCCATACATGGCAGTGAGTGCTCTTATGCCACAGCCTGCTGTGGTCACAGCCACTATAGGCACCTGTTGAAGACAAAAAGAACAGAAAGCATAGATGAAAAAGGGGCATTACAGCACAAATAATGTCAAAATAGTACAGAAATACATCCAGATTCTAGTAAAATAAAACACAGATCAAGAGATAAAGTAACATTGCTCTATGTTACACATCCCTGTGGAATATACTAGGTCTTGGCACTTCAGGAAGGATTTTTAAGTAACACAGACCAAACTACTGGTTTGAAACATCTTCAAACAAATTCATTTGTAAGTCGGGTGGAAACAGAGACTTTGCTCATTTAAACAGACAGTTGAATGCTCCAGCTGAGATCACTCTGGTGGCAAACAGTGCCCTGGAGGAGGAGCTGCTGTTAAAGGTCCTCACTCCTTATCCAGATGGAGGTACAAAAATCATCCCTCATCTCCAGGCTTGAGAGAAAGGAGAGAGAAAAATCCCCCAACAGTGTCCTTACTGGTTACCTCATGCTCTTGCAGATCTTCCTCCAGATGAAGAACATCCTTTAGTGCAGCAGCAACCACCCTCTTTCGGTTTTGCAGGAAATTCTGTTCGTCTGTGCATAGGTCAAACCCCAGGCGGGCATCGAGGTTTCTTGGCCTGAAACACAGACCCTGAGTCCTGAGACCAGGGCATAAATCTTGTTATATTATTAGTCACCGTAGACAACTCCAGCTGTGTTTGTGTGGACTGTATAATGTAATAAATGAGAAAGAACAACGCCACAGACAGGCCTCTGCTAACTGCTGTAGCTGAAAATGAGAATGTAAATGGGAAGGCAGAGCAGATCATGACACACTGTCCTAGTACGGTGTCTACAATACCGTTCTGGTTTTATTTGCTCATATAATAGATTTTTCAACTTTCAGTAGTGTTGCCATGCAGACCTGTAACTAGATAACCACTGTCAACAGGCACTGCAGCTGATTAGGGAAACAGCTACCATACCTTGAAGTTTTGTTTGTTTATTTCAGAACTGTGATTTCTTTCAGAGCTGCTCTCTCCATCTATGGGCATAGCAGTGCATACAAATCAAGACCTATTACTGAGATGCACTGGCAGCTTGGAAATTTGGAGGACAGGGGACCCATGATTTAATTCACCATCAATGAAAAAGGAGAACCTGGTAAATAAAAGCCTACAGCACAATAATGAACTCACACATCTGCTCCCAACTGAGTCTGCATCGACACCTGCTGATTTCAAATGAGTTTTGTGTAGGAGCAAATGTCTCCCAGTTACAGGATCACTTCTTGCTGGAGACTCACTTACCATTCATTTGCCTTTGTGTACAAGTCAATTGTCCTGTCCTGAAAATCGCAATACAAACAGTGTAAGCATGTTCAGGTCGTTACTCCTGCACCTTCCTCCCCCACACCATCTAGGGCCTGAGTGTCACTGTCTTTGAATTCAGCCACGCAGCTGGAGAATCTGCCAGCAATGGTGTGGACTGTGAGAGATGTTAGCAAGCTCCTGCACAGTCTAGGTTGAATAAAACTGAGCCATTCACCAAACCTAGCTGGACTTAGGGCCCCTCAGCTTCTCATAGTTTAACATTCATTTTTTGGGAAAGTCATTGAAAGCTGGGCATCTGAACCATACACATATGGATGATCCATGTTTTATCTTCCGCTTCAGGCATTCCATTTGCAAATGTAAGTCTTAATTTTTATATCCATTACTGTTATCTTGCATGCGATGTTGATGAGTATACATATTAGACATGTCCTAAGGAAGTTAGTTTAAACTCAGAACAGGGTTGCACAGGGCATACCTGGAAGCATATGCAGAACAAAAGGAAAAAGTAAATACTGCATAGTTGCAGAGTGACTGTCATTCACACTTTACTCTGTAGCATACTCCATGTCTGACAGGAACTGAAAGACCGAGCTCTAAGACTAATCATCCACCAAACTGAAGGTGTGTTGTGCTGTTTTCTGTTAAGAGAAACTTGTTCTCACCTCTGCTATTGTTATTTTCTCTTCTATAGGAAGTGAGTTCAGAGGTAGAGTCACAGACTCGTTCATATCCCTTTCATGTTGGCTTGATACAGACTGGAAAAAAAAGGGAAGACAAAAAATAAGCAAGACAGTTACCTATTAGAAAAAATAAAAGGAGAAAAATAGGTAATAGCTGTTTCCCATCTCACACACACGGATTTACCAATTCCCAGCATACGCAGATCTGCACACACACGCAATAC
The DNA here is from genome assembly GCA_013400975.1 of Atrichornis clamosus. NCBI lineage: Eukaryota > Metazoa > Chordata > Aves > Passeriformes > Menuridae > Atrichornis > Atrichornis clamosus. The sequence continues at coordinate 162,096 of WBMZ01008929.1, forward strand.
ACAGCACAGAGCCAGCTACACGTTAGTGGTGGTCACGTACCCTGCTGAGGCGCCTCCGCCGCGGCAGAGCCACCGTGAGCGCTGACTGATTGTACTTGATGTAGTGGAACCTGGCTGGGGATGTCGGGCACAGGCAGGAGCTCAGCGTGTGCGTCTGGGTGCCTTCGTACGACCCGTCCACCGTTAACGCAAACTTCCTCTCTGAAGCAAAGGGGTTTCGAAATTAAGTTCTTCAAAAAACGTGGATAATTTGTTTGCACAGTAATGCAATATATGTTTTTCTGAAGTAACGACTTCTAATTGATACCCAAATTATAGATGACTTATCTGAGGGTTTCAGCATTAGTTGCACTTAAGATATATATGTGATTACTGAGACTACTGCTCTGTTCATTAGGTAGTGATTTACAGCCAATAACAGTTTTGGGGAGACACTCTTCTGAAAGTCTGAAATGTTCAAAATACCTTATTATTACACCAGAATAACATTTTAGTATTACATACTGCCTTACTGCTGAGATACTTTAAAACTTTCAGACTTTTACAAGAAACATGTTTTACTGTGTCAGAGCACAGTTCGCTTTGGAATTGGTAAAATCTCAGTCCCTCTATCATGTTTCTTTTTCCTTCAACCATTAATATTTATTTCAAAAAATTTTAGCACTTACAAAAATAATGTCTAGTGATTTTTTTCCTTTCATGTAAGCATCAGATATATCTGTTCAAGTAATTAAAAGTGGTCTTTATATAGAAAGATATCAACCTATGTTGAAAGTGAAATATACTGTGTAAAGCACACTCACAGCCACACACTCAACAGTATATCATCAACCTTCAAAAGAATTATCCCACTTATGCATTTTCAGTCAAATCTAGCAAACCTTTCCATAGCTGTGACAGGTGCTTCCAGGTGCTCAAGCAGTGTGTTGGATTGGGGTCATCATGAGATGTCAGAACGTGATACTTTAAAAATTGCGTAGGAGGTGCACAGTTTCACAAGGGTGAACTTGACATGGTAGTGAAACACTGCTTTTAGTGTGCAGCAAAGTCCTTGTTAATGTACTACGTGTCTTGTGTTTCACCTAGTGGCATGTTTTATATTGTTATATCTAAAGAAATTTTACGAAGTTAAGTGATAAAAGGCCCAATCCTCATTTAGCCCATATTCTTTGTCTCAGAATCCAGAAACAACAGGAGTTAGCTTAAGTTTAGGACTCAAAAAAACTCAATTCTTTTCACAAATGCTTCAGAGAATTGTAAATATCTGGCAAGATGTTACTGCAGAGGAAAGTATTTCGTGGAGAAATTAGACCACATGCTCATCACACCACATTAGGGAATAATCTGCATATTTTTGGTCAACTACAATCCCCTTCACAGGCCACTGGCATCAGTGAGATTTTGTCTTGCATCTGAAACAACTTTAAACCAGTATGTTGAAGTGTAAAATACTGAGTGCTTCTGCCATTAAGTGGCAACCTGATTTGCTCCATAAGTCAGTGAAAGGCTCACCCGTAGTGTCCTTCCTCAGCTTCCCACCGTTCACCTGCACCTCCAAACAGGAAACTTCACGGGACTGTAAGAGACAACCAGGGCAAGAGACAAAGGTGTTCACTATCAGCAGATACCCACTCCCTTGGACTCTGGCCATTGGACTCATGCCCATTTGGGGCATGAGCCTCAGGGGAGAGGTCTTGCCAGCCTGTAAGCCCCCTACCACGTCTAGGGAGATGGGATTGGACTTCCACATGGGAAATAACAGAATGCGTAGAGATGAGGAAAGACAAGGGATCTGCTTGCTCTGCTGGCAGGAGCAGCCCTGCAAGGGCCTGAGGGATGACTGGCCACAGGAGAAGGCTCTTCAAACAGCTCTCCCTGGGCAGAGGGAGGGATGTCATACCCCTGAGTCCCACTCAGTTTAGGCAGAGGCGAGCACTGGCAGAAGCTCACAGTTTTCACAGCTTGAGCCTCTCCCAGCATGAGTCACCAGCTGGGACCACATGGGAAAGCCAATGCCAACACCAGCTTCAGCCTGGCTCTTGGCCAATGCCTTCATGCCACCATGTGGAGCAACTGCCTGGTACCTTTAACACTTTGCAATAAGCATTCCGATATGGCAGGGAAAAGGATTATGAAATAAAAATTACCACTAAAACTCCATTAGTAACAATGTTTTCAGGAGGATCTGGACTGAAAGACAAAACGGAAAACAATCAATTTAAAACCAGCACATTCTTCTTTTTCTTTTGACTCTTCTTTAAGCCTTATTTCATTATCTTTATCTTTAAAAGTCCATCTTTGGACAGTTAGCATAGACAAACAGTATCAAAAATTCCACCTGCATATTCAATCCACTTTGCCTCTCACAGGTTTGAGTCTGAACTTTAAAACATTTGTGGACATCTGCTGAACAGAGGAGCTCCTCACTATATCAGACAGGATCATTTTGTTCTGACTGAAGAAAATTTACATAGGGATGGTATAATTACACTATTGCCCCATATTGTTCAGTTCAAGCCTGTGGAATCAGAGCTGATTAATTCATCCAACATGTCATAAAAAAAGGGGAAAAAATTACCATTTCCCTTAAAAACAACAGCAGTACTAGAATTCATGCTTATTTTCTCTGTTAACTGTACAGTCAGCACAGAAACACAGTAAAAAAAAGAATTCTTATGATAAAGTAAACATATGGAATCCCAGCGTAGGGAGCAAGAGGGGAAACTTAAAACTTCCCCCTGTACAGAATGCACCTTACAGCTTGGTGAGCCGCTGCTATGAGGGATATCTCTGTGCTCCCATCAGCACCTGTGCTTGCTTCTCTGTGTGTCTGGATGCCTGGGGTAGATGCATGCATATCATACACCATCATGCATCCTTTCTACATTAAATGCTTTACACAAGCATTTCCTGAACACCCAAAGTTACCCTCTGTTTTGTTCAGGTGGTGATGGTGTTAGAGGGCTGCAAGTGTGAATTGATCTGTATCAGTAACCTTGTGTCTCCATCTTACATTTCTGTTAGTCACTTATTTCACCTTACGCACCTGCTCTCCATTGTGAATTCAACCTCCAGCTCCTCTTTTCCCTGCAAAAAAAAAAAATGAAGGCAGTCACTGCAGGTTGGTCCCTCTGTGAAGAGATACCCTACAGGAATACGTGCTTTTCAGAAGTCTCTATAAGCCAGTGTCCATCTTCTGTTACTCCACATTCCACAGATGTAACTTCCTTCGTGTTGTATCTGTTATACTCTAGCATCATATCCATTCATTTAGCAGACTCCTAGTTTAGACCTTGCAGGACAAGTGGAATACATACTGCAGGGCCTCTTGGTGGCTGCTTCCCCCACTCCCTCTTGGTGTGCTCCCCTACACACTGTTCCACAGGCCTCCTGCATTTCCCCTTTTCCTTCCCCTCCCGTGAGCCCTCACTCTTCCCACTGATCCTTAGTTTGAGTGAGGTGGATTTCTCCAGTGCAAACACATCACCTGACTCACTCCCAGCCACACTGAGGTTGCAGTTTTTGATGGCAATCATTACTTTTGTATTAGCAAGACATAACACACAGCTCAGAAACACCAGCTACAACTTCAGAACTACTGGGGTAAACTCTTAATATTTTGACATCAAGGACAGTAATCAGAGAATCAAGCAAATAAGGTTGGCCAGCTCTTTCTGTAGAAGCAGCATCCAGAATTTGCCATGATTACCTAAGCAATGTCAACCCCTGAAACAGATGGACATCCTCAGGTGTGATCAGTGAGAAAGGCTTGTATATGGGATGCATGAGAGGATGCATGAGACAACCACATTCTCACCTGACCACACTCTCTTTGCTTTGTCCTTGAATTTTATCCATACCTGTGGATTCAGCTGGAAACATAGCTGAATGTTTTCTCCAAGCTGAATTTTGGAGACATCAAAGAAAACAGTGAGGAGATGATCATCTTGAGTCATGTTGTCCTCATCACAAACCTTTAGCTCCAGAATGTTCTGGGGAAAAAATTAAATAAAAAAGAAAGGTTTAACAAACATAACATGTTAGAGATATTTCATTTTAGTTGAAGAACCTTGGGAAAGAAGTTCAAGAATGAAAAAAAAGGAATATTGCAGTTGCTCTCTATGTACCCTATTGACTATGCAGGTAAATGCAGTCTTCTCCAACCATCAAAAGCTAAATGGGTACAGTAAGTGAGTGGGAATACTTCGCAAGGGAAGTCAGAAAGACCCAGAGAGTCAAACAGCTGTGTGGTAGGCTTGAGGTATACCTGGTAAGAATAGCTGTTGGAGGTGTCTGCATCCTTACCTTAACCTGGCTCTGAATCGTGAAGTGGAAGGTTTCGTTCCATGTTGGGTTCTTGCTGTTCTGGACTGTCTTGGTGCGGAAATGCTGCACTGAAGCTGTTGGCAGGCTCAGGCTCACGTAACAATCAGACTGACTTACTGTTGAAGAGAGGGGAAGCATGAAAGCAATCTAGTACCCCAGAAGGTGGTGCTCTGTGTGAATTTTTAAGCTCTGTACACTAAGCAATACACAAAATGCAGGCCAGGAACTAATGCACCATCAAGCTGCTGCTAGACAACCATCTTTTAGTTTACTATTGTGAAAGCCTGACAGTGTGCTCTTCTTGAGAATTTTTTTCAATTCCTGGGAAAAAAATAAACATTCAAAATAGTTGTGTTGCTGAAAAGCCATCCATACACATAGGGGCATGTTCACACAGCGGTGTCACAGGTCTGGGCACCAGGGCTGCCACATGGACAGAGCCCAGCTCCTACACACTGATCTTCCACAGGTAGGCGTGGACATGTCTTAATACATCTGGAGCAGCTCTAGCTGCAAGTTCTTTCTTGTCTGCTTTCCGAAGTATCCTTTGTTTGCTCCCAGACCTCTGGCTGCCAATGCAGAGGAAGGAAGAGCTCGTTGCGTTGAAGGTTCCCATGAAGCCCGATTGCTGTCACAGAAGGCACGTCTTCTACCAAGGCACCTTATTTCAGTCTGCTTTATTCCCTTATGGGAAGTTAAAGAAGGAAACACTCAACAACAGTGTTTTTCAAAGAAAAAAATTATCAAGAAAAAGATTTCCAAGAAAAGAAGATTAACCACCTGTGGAGGTTAAATGAATTGAATTTAATGTTCTGTGAAGTGGTTCAAAATGATCACCTGTGAGATAAGCATTGAAATGTTGAACAGTTTGATGGATAACACTTATTTTGAGAAGCAGCTGTACTGAGGCAGAATTTTCGCACGTAAAGCTGCATCAAAAAAGGTATTGCTTAATGTCACTATTTTCACCTGCATCTCTGTGCCTCAGCCAGGTCAGTAAAGGTATTTGCAACACTTCATGTGCAGGTGAAAGCTTGTCTGTGCTTCCCAGCACAGAGCAAGCTGATGTTGCTTCTTTGCACAAAATTGCATTGCTCTACTCTTTCCATTCAAGGTGTGTTCAGGTCATAAAGGTCACCTATTAATTTTAATGTTTCCAGATGTAGGGAGGGCAGTTTTAGTGTTTTTATTTTCCTTTCTCAGCTGAAGAGGCCAGATGTAAAGTTTGGCTTTCCATCTGAGCTCTGTCATAGGTGATGGATGTTCAGGGTCAAAGCTTTGGTATGAAACAGTGGTTAGCAGCAGTCTGCAGTGCTTGCATCATCAACAAGCACTTTCATTCTGGGGTCAGAATAATCTACCTGCAAATACAATTTGTCATCATTATGAGGAAATAAAAGGCAAATATGAATAATGAAATTAACAATCCTATGGACCCACACTCAAAAGTCCAGGATGATCACCCTAGAGAACATGATCTGTTAGTTAGGGATGACAACCTACACAAGTGCCAAAGATAGCATGGGGAATACTGCCCATAAATGCCAATCCCATTATTAGAATTGTATTTCCTCTATTTATAATGCCATGTACTCAAGCATTCCTGCCATTGCATAGCAGACACACCTTTATCTGAACAGCATCTGAATAGGCTTAAGTGTTGTCACACTTAGTTTTATGGTAGATTTGATTTTGGGAAACATGAAATAATTGGCTTGGCCCATTATTGACTCCCCATGTGCAACTCAAGAATTTTTTTAAAAACAGCCTTTTTTTCCTGCCTTGGCTTCTATGAGGCTTAAGTCATCTTTGTCTCAGTAACTCTGAATGAAAGAGTAACTCTGACTGATGAAGGTAGTTGTGATATATACTAAGATATATGAATTCTAAAAAACCCCATCAAATACTTAAAAATCAGATGAGCTTCTAACTATTCTAATAGTGCCTAAACTTCTACGTGCATACAGGAAATGTCCATATAAAAAAGTCTTTTTTTGGCTCTTGGGAAATCCAGACGAATATTAGCACAGATTTCTGTTGGCTCTGGTCCCCACTAGGAGAAGGATCAGAAGGATCCAAATGGGCTAGACTGTGGGTAAGCCAAAATTTCTTTCATTGACATTTCTCAAATAGTAATACATGCTCTGACTTCATCTGTTGCAAAAAACAAAGTATTATTTTGAAAGTCCATCTTTTTTTTTCTGCAAATGATCACTGTCTGCTACTGCACTGTATCATTCATCTTTAGGAAATAACTACCTGTCAGACAGCACAGCCCTGACTTCTCATTTAGATCTATCACTTTCTCTGTGAGACTTCTGACACAGCCATTAAACAAGCATACTTTCCTCTTTCCATCTGCAAAATATGTTTTGTGCAAAATGCCTTTTGCGCTTCAGAGGTGTCCTCTGAAACCTAATCACATCTAGTTTGTAAAGTATTTTCCAGGTGTTAAGAGGGAGGCATTTACAACACCCAGGAACCTTTTTCACGCATCTCTGATACCTTGGGCTGGTATTCTCCCTGACCAGCTCCAGGTACAAGCTGATGTGAGAAATGGCACTCCACAGCATATCCCGTGCCCAGCCTGGCCGTTCACACCACGATATCCCATTGCCTTTCCACGTACACGCACAAGGCTCCCATTGCCAGACGCGTCCAAGCAAACCATCACCACCCTGGTACGTGAGCCTAACCACCACCTAATACAGCAATTACGCTCTCACACAGCAGGGCATCCCACCAGGGACCTGCTGGGTCCCTCCCCTCGACCATGACACGTGAGCAGCCGTCAAACATGCTTGGGGTGGCAGCCGTGGTATCACTGTGGGGCAATATCCTGCCAAAAGCAGGCGTGGCAGCAGGTATTTATGAAAGCACGGTCTCTTCATCCAGTTATTAAGCTAAGTGTCTAATTACCTTCCAGGGTAATAGCAGGCAGGACTGGATCTTAATTGTGCTTTACCATTAGGAAGCATTACAATGACATGACCCATGCTAAAAAACACCATAGCCACAGCCCCATGCTGCATCACAAACAGCAGGGCACATGCTCGTCTGGCTCGAGCTGAAATCTCACCTGCCTCAAATTCAAGCAGGGCTAAACCAAACATTTTAATTTTAATTCTACCTCTTTTTTTTTTTTATGTTAACAGATGCAACCTTCAGCCCACCCATAGCCTGGGCAGAAGACTCGAACATGCTTCTCCTCTTGGGCTGCCTTTAACCTCTCACTGTTTCTGGGAGGTAGCTTTTTCATTACTATTATGGTATAGTTTTTGCTTACTGTGCTGAAAGGATCTGAACCACGAATGTGGTCTCAAACATTGTTTGCTTAGATCATCTCCTGGATCAGGTCACCCTGAACTTGGATCCATCCAAGTCACAAAATGTAAACTGTCAAGACCAGTTGAGAGAAGCATTTATCTTTCTTTCCCACGCATGTATCTGAGTAGATATTTGTCTGAGGGTGTGTGAACAGGTCAGCATTGCTGTCTTCTAGAGGGCAGAATATTAGATAGTTTATATCATTGAAAAATTTTATATTCTTTTTCAAATTAGAATGTGGGTTACTTCTGTGAAAATAAACATCTTCCTTTTCGAAGCCGTTTACAGTCAGACTATCAGAATTCATTATGTCCTAGGAGATCAGTTCCTGTCGCCAGGGAACATTCAATATTAATTTTCTAATAGCTAAACTTCAAGAAAAAGCTTTCACACTTTCTCCCACCCTGCCCTTCACACTGGAGAGTGGAGTACCCTACAAGTATCCCTAAAACAGTAATAATAATCTCATTTACATCCCTCCTTAAATACCCCTTTGCTGACATGTTGCTAGACAACCTTCCTATTTCTTTCCCCTGTTTTCTCCCCTGTTGGCCTTTATCAGTCCACATCTTCTGATTTTAAAACCAGATTTCATGCAGGACCCATGACAATAGGCTGTTGGTGCATAATTGCAACTGCTTAAATGGTGAAGTAAGTGATAAATAACAATGGAACAATAACAACAGTGCAAGAACAGAACACCAGAGGAAGTCTGCATGTTCCTGCAGTAAGTATCATGGTGGGACACAGTGCCTCAAACAATAATGTATTTCACTGACTATATTTCTTTTCCAGATCTCAAGGGACTTTTACATGAACTGATCTCATATGTGGCAGAACTGCTACTGCAATCCTGTAGAAAAAAATGTTTTGTTAAAAATGTAAAACATACTTTATAATTTTATATAGTACCCAAATTTGTCTTATATTAAAAAAAATCTCAAACCTGATGTTTCCAAAAAAAAAGAAGCATAGTTAAAAAACAATTCCATAAAAACTTCAAAAATACCATTTTCTTACAAAGAAAAAGCTGAAGAATATTTTTATCTCTACACTGGGTCCATTTAGCCTAGAGCCCACAGTCAGTGTCCACTGAGGCATCTTGTATATTTTCAGGAAGCAGGGAATGATGGCTTAAATTTGCTCAACTCACTATCCCCATCCAGTTGCCTACTTTCACATTGTTTAACCCTTAAAACTCTGTTCCCTTTTCTTTCCCATTTGTTAATTCCACTTGAAGATTTAATTTCTCTGGAGTATCTTGTTTTTTAGTCCCTTTGTCCTCTTTTTTTGGAGGAAGGCCCTTTTGTCTTGTTAAGGATGGACATCAGTGCCAGAGGTGAATATGCTCCACATTTAGTGATGCGTGTGTAAGGAAGAGTATAAGAGGGAAAACATCACTTAATGCTCTTTCAGCCCTCACAATTTAAGATACAGAGACTTCCTGAGCCTACTTTCACTGGATTTTTTTTTCTTCTATGAACTTGTCCAGTCTTGCCTGAAATCTGCATAAACTTTTGGCATTTGTGATCTCTTGCTGTGGGGAATTCCCAGGCTGAACCACATGCTGTGAAAAACCGCATTGTTCTGTTTGTTCCAGAGCTATGGTGCTTGCTCAAGGTGAGCAGCTGAGCTTGAAACCTGAAAATTCTCTGCAGAGAAAGCTGCATTTTTAGAGGTGGTTTGGATTGATGCACATCCGAGTCTCACCCCTTTAGGGTGTCAGGAGGAGCCACACCCAAATCTGGGAACTGGCAAGCAATCACAGCTCCAGGAATATCAAGAAGCCCAATGAGCCTGATGGGGACGTGGGTGTGCTCAGTGAGAAAAGGGAATGTGGAGAACACAAACAGGGCACTAAATTCACATCTTATCCATGGTATCAGATATGCATTAATACACAAGTGGAAATAAGCATTATAAATTACACACTGAGGGATCACTGGGAAGGGTGCATTAAAAAGATACAGAGCTAAAAAAGCAGAATGAAACAATTTAAATTGTCTTAGTTAAAAATACTCTCTTATGCACTGAACTTCCATTAAAGGTCTTCTATTATCTATTCCATAAGAGATGTTAGTGAGGTTTTGAGATTCTCTTGACATGGATTAATTTCCCCATCTCCGTTACCTGGAAAATGGAGCAGATAGACTAATAATGAAATTAACCTGCAACACCAGGTTGGGAGACCTTTTAAGCACCAGATGAGTATTAAACAGAGTGATCTGAAACTACAGAAACCTAGTGCAAGGTTCGGCACAATTGGCAAGACAGAGAAGAAGCCAATTTAAAATGTCAAAAATCGGTAAGGTGAATGAAAAATAAGTGATGCTCGCCAACTTGTTCTATCTATAAAAGTTTGCAGCAAAGTAATAAAAAGAGAGCTGGGAGAAGAAAGAATGAGAAAAAAAAATCAGTGTTAGGAAAGTGGTACTGTAAACAAATCTGCCTTGCTGGTGATGGAGGACACATGCTTCTGAGTTTGTAAGGCTGTGTCAATCTTATCTCTAGGGAATTGTAAACATGACTGAATCAATTCAACAATATTCCCCTAGTTTTACACAAACGAGAAAAATTCTGTACTTTTTTTATCTCAAGAGCCATTTTGCTGCTTCTGAGTGGAAGTCCCATAAAGTTATGAACATGCAATTTGTAGTAGCTTTTACATTGTCAGCCAAATTAAGTAGAGATTAAATTAATTCATTTAAACTTTTGAAACATAGATTTATTTTCTATGATAAAAGAACCTGTCATTGAATCTGTGATTTCTACAAGTCTGGTTGCATAGAAAAACACATCCTCAAATAGTTTAAAAATAAATCTTTCTGATAAATACAGGTGACAAATTTCACGCTCAGTAAAATCAAATTTTACTGGAATTAAGCAGCTGTCAGTCAAAACTAGATTTGACATTTAAACATAAGCAAGGCAGTGCTCCCTGAATGGTATGATTTTTTTTTCCTACATGATCAATGTCCACAACAAGCAGAGCATTCACCTTTTGCGAGTATTTTTCCTGTTTTCTTTGTGCAAATTTTTTTCCCCCTCAATATTTTGACTGATACTTCCATTTCAAACTGAGAATAGTTTGACAATGTTGGTGGTGAATGTCTGTTGTTCTGTTCTGTGGGCAATACCCAGTATGTGCTTCACAGCGGCAGGCAGAGCAGCCTCAGCCTGGAAAACCCATGCTGTGGCTTTACTGCTCCAGACCCTGTGCCATGCCCCAAAATCATCTCTGTCACTCAAACTGATCCTTTAGAAAGGTTTATGGGCTAGTGAGATGTAACTTAGACTGGGAAGCAGAAAAAGCTGAACATTTCACTACCTCTCCTATGCCCTATAAACTTTCTAGTATTGAAAAGAACAGTACCAAAACATAGTAAACTCCATTCAGAATGAAAATATCTTCAAGATGAAAATGAAAAGCATTTATCTGGATGAGAAAAAGGTAGAGAGAAAGTTTGGTGAGCTCATTATCATGTAGGTGTTTTAGTAGAACATCATTATCTAGGGAGATAGCTAAAGGTTGTAGTTTTGCACACCTCTTTCTTTCATTTCATTATGCATGTTTGTACATTCAAAAAGGCTTTATCTGTAGCAAGGGATTTCTCTCCACACTATAACTGAGCTTCAAATCTGCTTTCCACACTGTAAAAGTAGTCCAGTGGGAAGGTTCGTATGGATTCTTCTTCCCCATACGTTCAGCAACAACAAAGCAACTCACTGGTCTTCAATAAAAATCAGAGTGAGAAACTCTTCTTCACATACCTTCTGGTCTCTAGAGAAACTGTTGCAGAACTCGAAGCAAATAACATTGAAAAGGCACAACAAATATCTTGTGCTGCATCTTTTTAACTGAGCAACTTCAGCTCGGTCTCATTCCTATAGAAACTTTCTGGATTTAGACCTTTCTGTTTGTATAAATGAACAGATGCAAGACAATCAGCTGTCTCCTCTGATTGGAGGTGGTTGTTATTCACACCACTTTGCAGTTCAGATATTTATGGACCATTAATAAACACATAACTCCTGGGCATTTTGTAAAATAATGAAGAGTAGAAAAAGCTAACTGTGAACCCTTAATTAAGCTTTGAAACATGGCTGTGCCTGTGGCTGAATCAAATTTGATAGTCCATAAAAGATGTCAAGTGTGCAGTCCTGAGCTCACATCCAATAATCTGTGATAGACCCAGGGTTACACAGGGTGGATATTACTGTAAGAAGGAACCATAGAAAGAAAGTTCTTATTGCAGTCCTTCCTGTGAATAAAAGAACATTTATTTGCAGATTCAGAGGTGAAACATTTTATGCATTCTGTGCAAATATGGTCTGCATTACAAGTGGTGGTTAGACTTCAGTGTGATTTTGACAAAGATATAAGTAATATCTGCTGTGTTACCTCATCTTCAGAATACCACGATCACACATCTTCTGTCTCTATCATTTTATAAATAGTCTGTAGTGTTTGTAACACTTGGCTGTATTCAGAGTAGTTTTACAAGCATGAGGATGCTCCAGGGGTATAGCAAAGATACTCACACAAGTCTGCCTTCCTGACATTTTTCATCTGTATGATTTTTACGGTGAGCAAGTTGCATGGAGAGGGTTCTGTCTGTTGAACAGCATACAAAATGCATGGGATGAGCATGCAGAAAGGAAGAACAGAAGCATAGTCAGAGATAACATTAAGTGTTTCAGTTCCAACCAACAAAAACATTTCTAAACCGAGGTTCCTCCTTGTGCACTGTCTTCTTCCCAGAAGGTTTGTAGCCATGTGTGGCCACAGACCAAACCTCTGATATCCTTCATTTTCCATTCTGAGGAAACTTGTGGTAACCCTCACCCTGAGGTCTCTGACTCTTACAACACAATCTCAGCAAAATGCGCAATAGAGAACCTTGCTCTGTTATTAATATGGCTGACACACATCTTGGCCTGTGAAAATTCACAGGATGTCAAATATATCCACTGTATCTCACAACAAACAATCTAGCAGGGCAGGAATTAGTAATAATATCATGGTGTAATTATGCTGCTCATCCGTTGATTTATAGCTACATAATTACATTCTTATGTCTGATATAGAGCAGTGCTGGCTTTTAAACAATGGGGACCTGAAAAGTGCCTTCCAAAGACCCATCCCAAACTTCTCAGGAGGAGTCAGTGAAAGACACAACTTTGTAATTATTTATCTTTGAATAATTCAGCTCATCCAATCTTCCTTTAAGCAAAACTCTCAGGAATGTATCAAAGGAAATATTTGCAGCCTTCCAGTACTTAAAGGGTACATATAAAAAAGATGGAGAGCAACTTTTTACACAGGTAGGTATAGGCCAAGGGGCAACATTTTTAAACTAAGAAAGAAGATATTTCAATTAGATCTTAGGAAAAAATTCTTCACTCAGAGTGTTCTGAGGCACTGGGACAGGTTGTCCAGATGAGTTGTGAATGCCCCCTCCCTGGAAGTGTCAAGGCCAGGTTGGATGAGGCCGTGAGCAATCTGGTCTAGTGGGTGGCTTTCCTACCCATGGGAAGGGGGTTGGAGAGGGATGTTTTGAAGGTTCCTACCAACCCAAGCCGTTCTATGATTCTGTGATTTTGGGAAACTAAACCTAAGTGGTTATCAAAAGGCATTCAACAAACCCATGAGGAAACTGGTTTGATTTTGTTATCCTCTCATCTTAAGCAAGGATCAGACAAACATAATACTTAATATGTAGGGGCTGAATTTGAGGTACTTTTTTCCCTAGATAAGTGTCCTTCTTAAAGGAATAAAAGAAGAAAAGACTGCACATTTAATGTTCTAAATGACAAAACCCCCACCCCAAAATAACAAACCAAACAAACAAAAACTACAAACCACAAAAAATCCCACCAATAGCAAACAAACCAAAAAACCTCCAAAAAACCACACCAAAACCCAAGAAGAGCAAAAGTGAAAGAGCAAAACTAAGTAGTGATGCAACTAACACATATAAGAGGCAGTTCGTGCACACTACCTATAGAGCAGGGAGACTATTGCTGCAACAACTACATAGCTCAGTATATAACAGTACATTACCATTCATTCCCTTATGCTCCAAAAATGCCACAATTTTTAAGAGAGCTATATTTAACACCTCACATAATATTAGTTTCCTGAATTTCTCTATGTGTTCATTGACATTAGTGATAATTCCTTATTTTTTCTCTGTTGTTTTGCCTAGCCTAGTTGGTGGAAGCAAAGAGGTATCTTCTTTTTTTTTTTAATTGCGGAATTTCAAAATAGTTAACTTACTACATCATTAAAGCCTTTGCATTCCTGAAGGCCAAAACACAAAGCAATCACAAAACCCATGCAGAAGCCCTGCTTTGCTCTCAGCCTCGATGCTGAAGAAGAATTCTCAGAGCTGAAGATACAAGAGTGAAACACCACCTCCCACAGCAGGTCCCCTCTGCCACCGAGGGCAGCCTGCTCAGCTCATTGCAGAGCCTCCTCTTGCCTTTTCTTACCTGGCTCTTGCTGTAGAGCAGCCCCATCGTGGTCCTGTCCGCGTCTGAGCCAGGTGTGAAACGTGGCGGTGGATGGGTACAAAATAGTCTCCGGCAGGCAGCTCCTTGTGCTTTAAGCAGCCAGGAGCCGGCAGGTGTGCGAGTGCCTGACTCAGGCGGCCTCACCCCGCCGACACCACTTGAGCAATCCCCAGCTCCTCCTCCGCCTCCTCCTCCTCCTCCTCCTCTCGGCCCGGGAGTTGAGTGCACGCTGCACCCCTGCCCCACAGCACTGATACGCGGGCTCTGACACTGCAGAAGGGTGATCTTTGCAGCTGCAGTTAGAGGGGAATCGAGACTGAAAAGTGATCTTCCCTTCCCTACAACGTAGGCACTGAGCAAATGTTTTATACTTTTAAGCATCCTCAGCATTTTCTGAGGAGGCCACAGTGCTCTTGCACACGGGAGAGCTGTCAAACTGCAGTCCCTTGAGGGGAGGTGACTGGAACCCGCCAGGGTCCATCTGGCTGCCCAGGAGTGGACAACAAGGACTTCATTAGCCAAGGACATCCAAACAAACCAATGTGCATGCAAAAGACTTTTTGTACTTATTATTCCTTATAGAAAGTAGGTAAGTCTTTACTTAAAGACACATCTGAAAGAATTTTTGTTATCCCCAACTCACCTTTCATTTTTCTCAACTCAAGCAATAAATTGTCTTTCATCCAAGCAGATATTGCAGGGACAAATATCACATGAAACAATTCCCAAGTCACCTGTTGAACCTTTTAGAAAAAAAGGTTCTTTCTTTAAAGAAAAAGCCTTAAAAACTCACTCACCTTCTCAAAAATTTTGCTACTTTGTGCATCTGAAGTAAGCTGCTTCAGTGAATGATCTCCAAGAGAATACACTTGGGAGGGTGAAATTAATGTTGAAATTAATGTTAATTACTCCTCATGTTCTTACATATTCTTTATGTCTTCACATTTATAAGGCTTTACTGCGCAGAACAGTATGCTCACATCATGTGAGGTGGTCCCTCCCTCAGTGAGGGAGTACACAAGAAGTAAGAAAATCAGCGTTCAGGTTTTGGTTTTGTCTCTTAAAAATTATTCTGGCTATTATGAAAATTGACAGAGAAATCTCATTTCACTTTGCAATGAATTGAGAACTTATTGATAAAGGCAACTTCAACAACATCATATAATTCTAATTTCCTAGAACATTTGGCACTTTAAGATATTCTAACCTGAGAACGAGATCCAACAAATGTCACCCAGACAAACTTTGAACACATTAAGGATGGATAACTACCGTATCACAAAAAGCAGTAGGCAAGGGAAGATAACCCAAAAGGAAAATATTCCTAGAAAAATGGCAAAAGCTCAGTTAAAAGCCTGCGTGTTTTTATCAAGGATCTTGAAATTAAATATATATATATATATTAAAAACTCGCTATTGATACTCTGTTTCAAAAAGACAGTATTGAAACACTGGGGAAGCTGAAGAGTTTGAGAGTAGTAGGAACTCTCTCAGAGAGGGAAAGGCCGGTTTCATATCAGCCAGAAGGATACAATGAAAAGCAGCATTAATCAGGCTTAGGCTGCATACTGCACCTACCTGGCTCTTTTCCATCTTGTTCTTGAGTAAGTTTCCCCTGTGAAACAGGCTAAAACATCCTCTATCCTGCTCTGTTACATTTCCAGCAAAAACCATGGAAACCATGACAGAAATCCCAAATTTATCTCTAGAAAGCACCCAGAGGGATCCCACAGGATGATATTCTAATATATTGGAGCAGTACCACAATTATAGCTGCCTCACACGTAGAGGGACAATAATATAGATTTAAATATACAATTTTGTACCTATAAACAGGGTTACACCATGCTCTTTCAAAAGTTTGAGATGTATGAACACAACGAGCATGCTCTTAAGTGAAAAACATTGCCCACTCCTTCTCCTCCTCCATCCAAATTGCTCTAAGATGCACCACCAGCTGTTTGGGTTTTTTCTAGGAAGGAATCTTCTTCTCCCATCCATTACCTAGAACTTCATTCCATACAAACAAATTTGTCACTTCTGAGCATGGTCAAGACTATCCTGATCTCAGCACTAATTCTGCCAGGGTGACTCTATCTAAAGTTCATTGCAACAGTGGGGCCTTCTGTTACCCAAAGGAAGATAATCCAAAACGTTTTCTGAGCTACTGTGACTAAGCTCTTCATGAATCATAGCTCCACAGTGCAGGGCTGATGTTGTGAAAGACTGAGCTTGTGATCTGCCTGTCGCAGAGCTGTGAGAGGAGAGTCTTTGGCAACTACTCTAGGTTTATTGATGGTGAGAAACCACTCTCTCGGGACGATCCCTGCAAAAACCGTTTGCCTGTAAGTGTTGAGCAGGCGTAAAAAATATGTCTGGAACGGATATCAAGAGGCTCTCTTGCACAGCCCTATTCTATGCAAACAGCTAGCAGTCCCTTCCTGTCCTATGAAACACTGGGAGAAATTCACAAGGCCATCACAAAGCAGGCAAAGATGAGTGAGACAGGACAATCAGCAGAAACTCCAGGAGAAAACTGAAGGAAAGTCGGGCAACATATCTACTACTTAGGGTGAATATAAGTGGTTCTGTGAACAGCAGCTCAGAGAGGACTTTTTTGATCTCTTGAAACAAAATGACCTAATTCAGAGGTATTTTTTACTGATGGTGAAAACTGTATAGATTTTTACAATACTGATACTAACTTAAGAAACTTATTTTCAAAGATTTGTGATGAAAATAGTTAAATAAAAACCTCATAGTGGATAGACAATCAAATCAGAGATGACAACCTTCAATAATTAAGATAAGCGAGACCAGCACAACGGATTAGTTATTTACCAAAGAAATTCCAGTTCAAGGGATTGTTGTTCTGCCAGACAGAAAACCCACCATATAAATACAGTTTTGAAACACATTTTAATGTGCCACATATTTCATTATTATTTTACACACCATTATAATAATTTATATGAATATATGTAACAATTGATAACAAGGTAAGAAAACTAAAAACTAATTTGCTGCGTTAAAGTTTGTTTTGGATTAAACCATTGGTAAATTGCAATCTGTCTGAAGAGCTATGTAAATAGGGTGGAGTCCAGCACGTCCTTAGGACTATGTTATTTCTACTGCAAGTATCACTGACAATAATCAAACATCTTGACCTCACCAAACCGTAGACAACCCAAGAAATATCACATGAAAGTTTGAAGCTAGTGTGTGGTGGCTAATAATTCCGCTGCTTCCTCCGTGCCACTGCCAAGCGCAAGGCCTGAATAATCAACTGCTCGTTATTCAGGACATTGTATTCAGTCAGTTTCACCAGTTTGTCAAAATTCTCTCCGCTGAAACACACCTCCCTTGTCGTAAATGGGGAGAGGATGCTGGAGACATCAACTTTGCCTTCAGCCATCTCTTCAGGGCTCCTTTCCACATCTAAGGAGACAAACCACAAGGAGATGCACCAATAAGGTTTTACTGCAGTGTGTGGCTCCTATCAGTCATTTACATAATTATAGGTAGAAAAGGGAGACTTAGAAAGTAAGATATAATTTGCCAGAGGGAGGTAAAAATAACCTAGTAACTGTATTCTTCAGCATCTGGATCAAGTCTCTATCCAAATACGATTTTACGTCATCTAACATTTACATCACCCAAACAGCTGGAAATTAGAACAACACTAGCAGCAGCAATGCTAGACCACTGCTGGGACAACAGAGTCATTGTTACCCAAACTAGAAAAGCACAAGCAAAGAGGAAACCAGATATTCTTGTACTAGATAAAATAATAACCACTGAAGGTTCAGGAAATTTGTGGTACTCCAACAGACAGCATCATTCAATTAAAACCAAAGGTCTCTCTCCACTCAGGCCTCAGTCCAGTAGATTACTTTTAAATATGTGAACAAAGCCTGGGTAAATGGTCTTAACACCAAAACCAGCAGAAGGTTTTGCCTCATCTTTGTTTGCAAGCAGCAGTGCATAACAAGTCCATGTCTGCAGAGTAAAACAGCTTGTGTTGAGAACCTACCCCTGATAGTGTACACATTTTGGGATTTTTACCTTCATATTATCTCTAGTAGTTCTTGTGAAATAAATACCTATATTCAGCACAATTTATTAAGAACAGCTTCTGGAGTTCACATAGTTCAGACGTGCTGACACTGACCAGTTACTTTTGTCAGTGATGAGACTCATATTGGCATTGGAATGGTCAGAGACGACAGCGAGACATTAGATATGAAATAGAGAGGACTCACTAGGAAAATGACTTTTTATTAAAATTGGTACCACAGATGACTTACCAGGAGCTTTATATTTCTTGAAGGTGTCATTTACTAGCGGGAAAAAAAGCACTGTTGGAGCTCGTGGACTATCAGCATCTTCAAACACATAGCACTCCTTCAAGTTTTCCCTGTCTTCCTCACTTATCTCAATTTTGGGAAATGGAATTTCTTGTCCTGAGAAGTACTTCGCAATCTGATCCAGAGGCTGGATGAATGAATAAAAATATATAAATTTAAAACAAAGAATCAAAACTGATCCAGAGACCTGGATTATTTAAACTCCAGAAGCTAACAGGAGTATTCTAAGGCTTGAATCTTCCTCTGGGAAGATGTGAAATTTTGGATGAAAACAGCCATAACCACACCAGACATTGCAGCTTATCTTATTTTCCACATTGCTTTCAGCAAAAAAGAAAACAGTCACTTTCTTTGAACTTGAAAATGAATCCAAAAACCACAGATCTAATTTTATCATTTCAATGAAAGGGGTTCAGAAGGGGAAGGCAAAGAAACTACAAGAATGGAGGAGGAACACATCAGTCCAGATTATTCTGTGTCATTGTCTTGACTTCTTCATTATTTACCACTTTCCCAATCATTCTGTCCTCTGCATAATTGGTGATTGCCTGATAATGACTCCTATTAACAAATATATGTATCAATTTATCTTATGACCTAATGAAAAAAAAATTTTAATAGCTGTATTTACCATAAACTTATGTTTGTTTTTATAATTATTATCATTACATACACAACACTAATTATATTATTTTTGATTATTAATCAAGTCTGGCATCAGCCAGTACATTTCCCTAAGACTGGTATGAGATTAAAAGGCCAAGGCACATAGGTTTTCTCATTTTATCTGTTAAAATATTGTCAGGACTTTCCATTGCCTTTGTAAGTTATTCAGTACAAGGATAATCAAAATTTGTATCCGAGTTTCAGAACACTCCTACTCTTGCATCCACTGCAGTGAAGACCTTGATGATTTTCAAATGTCTATGTCCATCATCATTCTTCTAATATCTTTCTTAGTTACTGAGAAATAAGTCACCTAATTATCTAAATAATAAATTAGATGATAATAATCTAATTCTCATTCCTAACCTGAAAAGTTAGGTGTTTTATCTGACGAGTGCTAGACACCAAAAGACCATGAAGGAAAAGGATCGCAGATACCATGGCTTTTCTTACCAGCGTCTGGGACCCTCCACTGTAATTCAAATGCAGGATGACATCCACCTCCCTCTTCGATCTCAGAAGTGGTGGGTAGCTGGTATTAATGAAAAAACCAGTATCAACCAGGGAGAGCTCACTGTCTGCTGTTTCCATCAGCTTATTTGGGAAGGAGTCTATCACTGTGTCTGAAACATAAATGTTTCTCATTACAACAAATAAAACACAAGATAGATTTCTCCTCTGAAGGAAGGTAAAGAGTGAAGAAGGGAGAATTTTGCCCCCCATTTTCCCTACCTTTCTTTGACTCTAGCAGCACTGATTTACAGAAGTAAGTGACATGCTACTGCTTTTTCCTTTCTTCCTGGGTACCGCAAGCTGCTCTAGCCCTAAAGGGGCGCTCTCTCTTGCTTCCTTAAGCAGAGGTCACCTTATCGACACAAACACAATCCCCAGACAACCAGACACAACTTCATCTTTCAACACCCCCCACCAAAATTGAAATGCTATTCAAATCTGGCTTCCATGTTTTCTATTTGTAAAAGAGAGAAGTGGTGTTCCAGGAGTCAGTCTCTTCTCTTCCTCTTCATTGGAAATCCTAAGTGAATTCCAAAACCTAAACCTTCTTAGAACATTACTTGAAAAACATGCTGATTTACTGTGCCTTTCCAGGTAGCAAATCCTTCACTCTCCAAGTATTTGTTATGCAACTGGAAGCCTCTGATGAAATTGGGATACTGGGCAATGGTTGGGCGTCCTGTTAAGACATCTCGCAGAGTAGAGGAGAGGATGCTTGAGGGAGTGAATAGACATGTGTCTACCTCATAGGGATTCACAGACAGAAAGGGTTCTTCTGCTGCAAGATGGAAAGAAGAAATTTTAAGTTCAGGATAGTTTTCTGAAATGATCAATATTTTTTTAATGGAGCAACTAATAATGACAGTTACCACCATCCCCCCACTCCAAAAGTAAATCAGACATAGTTATGAGCCCTTAAGATCTATGCTACCAAACAAAACTCAGCATTAGAAAGTGAATTAAGTGACAGCGACATGCAGGCAGCAGGCTGCCAGGCAGTAAGCACCACCCCCCACTCTAGGCTTCCTCAAATGATGCTAACCTCTATTGTAGCATGTGGTGGAGGGGAGAGATGAGTCCCAAAACATACAGGAGGACAGCACTGGCCTTTCAACAGGACACCTTCAGCATTCATGTCAGTGTCACTCAGCTGCAACATCAGCTAAGTTAGGAGACCAGTCACTTCAGGTTCCCTGTGCAATTAACAGCAAGAGCGAGCTTTCTCCATGGGCAGTTTAGTGGAGAAAAGCCCTCTGCAAGAGCCATTTTTTCTACCCATGTTATTACTGGCTGAGGAGGACTGTATCCTAATTTAACAATCTTAAGATGTGTTCTTAATACACCATGACTTTTACATGTCTGCTGGAGACAGTTTCTGTGTGTGTATGACCTTTAGAAAAAGATAGAGCTTTTCCAAAGCTTTGCCAAAGGACCACAATTTGGTTCTAAATCAGGCAGAAAAAAATTCTTAATTGACATCTGCTTCGCTTTCCTCATCTCTCACTCACTGACTTTGACAGCATTTCTTCATGCATCAGACATTTTCCCAGAATATAAGCAATATACACAGGTGGTGAAAAAAAATTTAAAAATCTCACCAATATCTTTTACTCTGTCTCTAGTCCATCTGCACCAGAAATCTTCTGAATCAGCAGCCAAATTCCAGACATACATCACATCTATGGAAAATATACTACTCCACATGCCTGTAATGTGAAAGAGAAGTAGAGGCTGATTGATGGAGTAGCCTTGGAAGAATCTTAATTGATACATACCTTCAGTTCTTCCCCTTGGATACTTCCTTTCTGTCTGTATGGACACCTTTGTGGGCATACTTCCTAAGTATGTCCTTGCTAATGTAAACTCACACCGGCTCAACCTGTTTGCTGGTGTCTTCCCAACACAGACCATGTGCTCGCCATGCCAGCCACCTCTCCAGTAGACCACCTATCCCCCTAGGCAATAGTCACCTTGCATATAGCAGATCCGAGTCTCTGAGAGCTTCTTCACCATCCTTCCCATAAAGAATTCACTTCCAAAGTGTTCTGCACGAATAGATGCTCCGTATTTCAGGAGACCAACTTCATAAGGAGTGAACTCCAGCCACTCTATGGCAACAGCAGCCAGACCATAAAAAGGCAATAACATGTTAGCTCGTACTGAACAGAAAGTACCAGGAAGCAAACAATGAGAAAGACACTGGCTAGTTCATAATATGCCCTTCACCAGCCACAGCTGCACCTGTATTGCTGGCAGAACTGATGCCATGAGGTCGCAGGCTGTGATACAGCAATCTCCAGCAGAGAAGCCCTGGTCTGAACGAAACCACAAGCATTCCCTCAATATAGTTAATCTTACCCAAAATTATGTACTGCCCATGCATAACTGGTTCCCTTTAGGACTCCAGTGACAGCGAGCTTAGCATTCACTTGGTGTCACGTACTTAGCTGCTCATGTTAAACAAATACTGTGAAAATTAATAGTAGAGGCAATAGTGATTTTCCTGACATTGGATCCAAAAATTCAAAATTTGTTATTTAATTGTTCAAAATAAGACCACACGGAACCATCATAAGAATTTGTTTCATTACAAGGTTTTTGTTATAGGAGAAATTGTGACTTTGACATCTTCTGTGGTATAACTACATTTTCACTTTTGGCCAAATAAAGAATTCAAATTCTAAACACTAAACAAGTTTGGATTAATTTTTAATTATGTTTTTTAATTTCTTTTTTTTTTTTGTTTCTGTCATTATTATCTGAAAATTTCATAGTTTCTTAGTGGGCTTTTTTGCAATTAGAATAAAAGTACTATTGTATTATTAAAGTTGATTACATATATATCATCTTAGTTCAGACTACTTAAATTATAAAGTTGTTACAAAATCTAAATCATAACCATTACCTCTGAATGCCTGGGCACTATAGGTGGACTTGAGGTTGATGGCCACATAGATGGGCAGTGGGTTCTGGCCATTATCCACTGCCTGCCGCTGGTCCGAGAGTCTGTGCTCATCTTTCTGGTTTTAATTAAAAAAAGTTAATGGAGTGTGGTGAAATAATTTAATGTGAATTATCAGCCTTATCCAGCCTTATCCAGATTCTTCTTCGCATTCCCAGCTCACTGGATTGTTCAGAATCGCTGCCATGGGATACTCCAAACTTGGCAAGTATCCTTCAAGAAGCAGCTACACCCTGTATGGGTTCTGCGATTTTGAGATATGCAGATAAATTGATTGCAGATTCAGCAAAAAAAAAACCCATTTCTGAGAAAAGTTATGTGGCTAAGTGAAAGATAAAGTTCTTTCCGTTCCTGGGTCTTAGCAAAGGATTGATCATCTTTTAAGGTATTTTGCAAGTATATGCATATTCAAGAATATATTCTATTGCACGTGACAATTTAAAGCTTCCATGTATAAACATAAACCAGAAGGGAACTACTTAAGATACAATGTTTTTAAAGTAACAAAATTTCTTAACACTTGGTGTCATATTTAGAGTATGATCTTTCCCACTATGTGAAACATCTCCATATCCATCCTGTACCTAAGTCACTTTATAAATGCATATATTCATTTATGCTAGAGAAGCATAAATAATAATAAAAATATTTCAAATTTGTGTCTCTTCTAGTCAGAATATTTAATGTCCAAAGTGATTCATTTACAATTCAAAATATTTTTTCTCAGGATATTTCTTTCTTAAGGAAAAAGAACACCTTTGACTGGTATGCCATGGCTCTTTCAGTTCAAGGAGAAACTCTCTTTAATTCAAGAGTAGTGTTTTAATAATGGATCTGAATATATAATATTTAATCAACTACTAAATTAATTATTTGCATTAGTAGTACTGAATGGCATCCCAGGATTTATTTTCTTCTCCATTGTAGCTATAGAAATTCAGCAGTTTTGTGGAAAAGGGAGTAATACCTTGTCATGAAGCATGGATTCAATGACAAGACCCCAAAGGTCTATGAAAGAAGTGTTATGTCCTTCTTTCGTCCTCTCCATTAGGTCATTATAATAATACTTCAGACAATCCAAAGAAAAGCAGGAGATCTTGGATTTGGTTACTTGCTTGCGAGCTTCCTTGATTGCATCCTCCAGATATTGTTGTGACCAATTAGCATTTTCATATAAGTTTGCCATAGTCCTGAATAAACATTAGAAGAAAATAATGAAAGAGGAGTAACTATGGTTTGCCTTCAGAAAACTTCTGTGCAACTTGTTTTCTTACTTCTTAATTCTTACAGGGTTCACAACTGAAAATTGAACACACTTCAAGTACTCTCATTTCAGGAGCAAACAAAACCTCAAAGGTTTCCTGGTTTGGTGATGATAAAATGGGCTCAAATATGATCTTGAAATTCAAGGGAGAAAGAAACCAAGACCCAAAGCTATTAAATACAAGGGCTCCACAAGTATTCATCAAATCCCTTTCTTGGAAGGTGGGGAGTATTCTAGGGAGAAGTCACTTCTAGTCTGCTCTAGTCCTACATTCATTCTCATGTATCTGCTAATGTCTTGTGCCAGAGAGAAAGCTGGGCAGTTTTGGAATGTCGTTCTATGACCTCTTACTTGTCTCCTTGAAGTCATAACATGTATGGGGTCATTCAGATCTTCACATACGTACAGAGAAATTAAAAGGATTTTGGCAAATACTTAGAAAAACCTGCCATTAAGTTTTTGACTTACATAAAGCACTGACACAAAATTCAGTGAAAAAAAAATTTTCCACTTCCAAACAGGTGTAGAGGAGTGGAGGTACCTAGAACCTACTTGATTAAATACTTCAGTTAAGTGTGGCATCATCTGCTCTGTGCCCACTGGGAGAACAGAGCACCTTACAATGAGAAACCATAGCTGCAGTCTCTCCAGCGTCAGTAACTTGATGTCATTTGTTGGACTTTCTGTGACTATTAATTTCACTAGCTCCAAATCTTTTACCAGAGGGAGATGCACTGTAAATCCAAAGTGGAACTGAGAATAACCAGCAAATGGCAGGCATAAATTCCTCTTCTCATCTTTCTTCAGTTTTCAGTCTAAAAACAAATTCATTGCATTTAGTCTAAAGTATAATTGATAAAATATGAACAGGGAACAGAGCATTTACATGAAAATATCAGACATAGACTGAGTCAGTGTGATGACAAAAGTAGCTGATGAATGTGATGATTGATCTCTTAATCAGATTGTTTTGTTTCTTTGCTCCAGGCAGACAGATTGGAGATTGTGGGAAGAATGGAAATTCTTTCACTTTGCTAAGTGCCGTATGACCTAATGGTGTCGCACAAAGAGTCAACAGTATTGTGCAGTGAAAACCTCGTTTGGGTGACTCTCACCATGTGGTACCCGACAAGCCCCCGATGTAGGAAATGCAGTCTAACAGGTTGAGCTTCTGGAGGCCCAGCAGGCTGCCATACATCGCTGTCAGTGATCTCGTTCCTCCCCCAGTTGTCGTAATGGCCACCACGGGCACCTGGTCAGCACAGCAAGGCAGAAAGAGCAAAACCGTGCATGTATCAGACACAAACAACCCTTACTGCGGAAATCAGATAACAGGTGGCAGGCATTGATACAAGCAATGGTGTTACTTAGCATGAAAAGGATGTGATTGTTGCAAAAGGCTTTTGTTTGCCACCACCTGACTGATGAGAGAAGGAAGGCTTATGTCTTACCCACTTAGATGGGGCAGGAGGCTGTTTACTTAATATATAACTGGAAATTGACCTCATCACCCTGGAATTTTTTCTCAAAGCGTATTATTAGAAGCCATCATAGAAAATACAGGATTTACCACACTGGAGCAGATTAGGGATCCATGATTCTGCCTCTAACAATGAGCAGGGTCACACAGCACCGTGCAAACAGCCAGACCACACAATAGCTGAAGTCTTCCTGGCCCCAGGCCACTAATTACCTTATGTCCTGAAGCACAGTCATTGATAGGGTTTCCCCCCTCCATGATCCAAGAGAAATTTAAGAGACAGACTATTCTTCTCCTAATCTTTTCCTGATCTAGTATACCTTTTGCTTCTGTTAGGATCTAGAGTCATGTGGACGCTTACATGGCGTATGGAAAATGTCTATTTATACCTTTCATGTATTAGTTTCTGATTTCATAAAGGAATCTGTTGTTCTAAATTCAATGAATAGAGCATGAAGAAAATAAATCTCCAATTCTATGAAAAAACCAAAACACAGAAAACCCACAAAATAGATGTTCTCCCAACCCTAAACTCTTTAAGAGCTTAAATCTAGGAAATTTTATAAAATAATAATGAGGAAAATCTCATAATCTTAACTAAAATCATAATAAATTCCAAAAAATTAGGTTTTACATTTCCTAACCTATTTTATTATGAGTTCAAACTCTAATGATTTTTTTTTCAGTTCAAATGTAAGTCAGTTAACAAGGTAGAGGGGATTTTCTCCCATAATTCTGAAATTAAACACATAAATAGGAGAGCCAGAGTAATGAGACCTTTTCAGAAAACAGTTTTGGCCTTACCACCTCAGCCACTTCTCTATGTGTAAGGAAACTCTCAGACAGCTATATAAAAGTGTTCTTTCCAGCTTTTTTGAAAACTTTGTTTCCTGTATTATTCTCTGCACTGAAATCCAAAATATTACTTTTTCAATGATATTTTCCACAGTACTCTTTCTTTTAGTTATCAGCTAAAGAGTCAATTACAGAGGCAGGAGCAGGGCCAGGACAGCGGTACAGCTAAACTTACAATCAGCTATTTCATGTACAACTCAGTGGTGCTGTAAGATCCACTCCTCCTTGCCAGCTTGATGGTTTTATTCTCTCCTTTGACTTTCCCAACAACACACCTTTTTTGCTGCAGAAACCACCACAAGAATTTTTATTCAGATGTCTGTGTGAAGATTTTTGCTTCTTCCTCTCAAAACTCTTTACACATGTGCCATGGCCACCACCTCGTCTCTGTCACTGAGCTGAGGCCCACTGTTTCCCAGGCAGCATCCCCCAGCTCTTCCATGTCTGCCCATTATAAATTTTGCTCCTGAGACCCATAAGCAATACCAAAAATAAACAGGAATGAACTGTTTGAGGAGCTGTTGAGAAGTTTTGGGATCTGTAAAGACATTTTCCTGCCTTCCCTGCTCTGCTGCATTAACAGGCCACTGCTTCTCTTGTTCATCCCTTGCCCTAGGTGGCAATGCCTGGCCCACAACAGCAGGATTAATTAAGTTGGGGTTTTATTTGTGGTTTGAATTTGTGAGCCAGGCCCTGCTCCCCAGACAGGAGTTGCTACCAGGGACTGTATTGGCTTGCCTCGTGCTCTTTCAGATCCTCCTCCAAATTAAGAATCTTTTTCAGAGCAGCAGCAACGTATTTCTTCCTTTTCCGCAGGAAGTCCTGCTCTTCCATACACAGGCTAAACCCCAAGCGCACATCCAGGTCTCCTGAGCTGGAATAGACAATGGGACAAATCAATGCACATGTCATATATAGCTGATTTCAAGATCTGTAGGTCAGGTAATGAAAAAAATACATCATCTGTAAAGCAAGTTATATCCAAGTCTGCATATTGATAAACGAAAGAAACAAAACAAGCATTTCTACTGCCAGCAGGGAGTAGCAGTGGAGATGAAGTGGAGTTTCCAAGGTACTTTAGATCTCTTGTGAACATGGACACAAAGACAAGACACACAAGTCAGGGAAATATCCCCTAAAGGGGTAATTTCAGAGGTATTTTTTTCTGTATCCTTTCCTGTTTATCCCTATGACATCCTGGAAAATTCAAGTGATGACATCATCATTTGTTCCCAGGTTTTGACAGCCCACTAATGGTATTTAAAGTGAGGGTTCTAATGAGTTATGTGATGGAGCTTGAAATGCAGAGCAAGCATCACCCCCTGCTCAGCCTCTGGCTTGAGAAATCCAGCCTTTCACCTATGTTCTGAATAGATTTCTAAATAAGCATCTGCAAGCTTCATCCTGCAAATATACAGGAATATTCATCAATTTTTTTCCACACATGCAGACACGTGGAGTTTTGTCCCTTGAGAAATGTGAAGCACAATTCAGAAAAGAGAGAGCAAATCCAATCAAATGGCAAATAATATATGTGCCTTCAGCAACACAATACACTTATTACTGAGAAGAGCACAAAATATTGACCAAACATTCGGATCACATCACCCTCTGGTGGCTGCAAACTCTATACCGAGCATCATTTCACCAATATTTCACAAATATGAATGTTTCAAGGATTAATGCTACGAAGTGTGTTCTCCAGCAAATTTGGTTTATCACACAGTGTAACTTTGAAAACAGAATAAGGTCAAGTGATTTACCTTGCAAAAACAAACAACTCTTTTAGCAGTAGATTAAAACTTTTCTTGCTCTCTTTATAAATCCGTGTCTGTTATATATACATGTCAATATATTTTGTTATGGGCTGAGGTTGTACAGGTAGCTTTTCATTTACAGAAAGTGCTCCCATGCTGTGAAAATCCACCTTGCTTCCCTTTCATATATCACCCAAGAGTGGGGATGCTGTGAACCATATGAAGTTTTCAGCTGTACCATAAAACATCATTTTCTTCAATTTTACCTATCACTGGTGCCATTCTGTCCCTGCAAATGGGTTGGCAGAGGTGCAGCTGGTCAGGTCTCAGCTCCCATTCTGCTCCGTGAAGCAGAAGGGACAGGAGCCTTGTTTGTTTTGGTGATTTTGCAAAGTTAAAGTTTGATAGAGTTTATTTCAATCATTATGCAGATACGACTATTGGCATAAATGGGAAATAAAATTAATATGTGAATAGTACAGTTTTACTCATGTACAGTTTTACTCAGGCAAAACAGTCATAAAGCAGGCTGATTTAACCTGAATAAACCTCCGAAGGCTCATGAGCTCATACTGAACTGCACAGTCCTGTAACTGCAGCAGACTTGCACTTACCTCAGGCACCACATGAGCACAGCACAAAGCACTCACACAGTACGTGTTCATCTCTCCACCTATCATAGAAACACCTACATAACTAGTTTACAGTAGTCCTGGATGATAGGACAAAAAGAGGCTATCTTACCATTTTCTTGCTGTCAAGCACAAGTGAAATGAATTATCCTAGAAATCGAGAAAGGTAAAGCTAATTACCACCAAATTTTAAAACACTTATTTCCTTCAAGCTCAGGGAAGCTCTGAGAGAGGGGGGTTTCAAATAGTAAGTCATATGGCTAAGGACATTATTCTTATACAATTAACCAAAGCTTCGCTCTCTGCCCTGTACTCAAATTTTCTCTTCTCTAATAAGCCTTAAGTGTGTTTGGGGCAGGTAGTGTGCCACAAGCTTGCATGTTACACCAGTTCCCAGTGTGCACACTTAGAAGGGGCAACAAGAATGAGACACACTACATTATTAAAATAAAATAGAAAAGTTCACATACAAAAGCACTCCCAATATCAATATTTAGAGAAATTAAATCTGAATTAACCTCCTAATCTGGATTGGTCTTTTTTTGTTTTTTAATTATTAGCCATTCCAGAATTACCCCAATATAAAAAAATAATGTTGAATGCATGTGCATATGACAGTCATTTTTTTAACTTGAAACCACTTAATTCTAATTGTGGGATGAGGGTTTGCAATGACTTTTGTATTATTAAAATTGTAGTTAACATCTACTTCCTTAAAAGTAAATATGACAAATTTTTTTTAGCATTTAAAATAAATAGCTGTACAATTTTACACAATTATTTTGTTTACTCGGTAACCTTATTTCTAGCAGGACAATATTAAGCACATTTTAATAATACATATTTCAAAAGGTTCACAGCACTCACCTCTTCTAGTATTATTTCCTTCTGCAAAGGGAGTGAATTCAGAGGGAAAGAAATGTGCCCAGATTTCTCTGTTTCATCTTCATTAGCCAGCTGAAAAAATGTAAAAAGCAATCAGGTATGCACATATTAAATGTTTGTCCTCTCTAGAATTTCTTCTACTCAGAGGGCTAGTTCACTTTACTGGTTACATTAATTCCTTGTTGTAATTTCATTAGGATTAATGATAACAGACAGAAGGATAACTTACCTCTTCAGGTAATACGATATCCAGCCTTGTCTGGTCATTTATAAAGCAGTGAAATATGATGATATGAAGGCTGGGGCCAGAGTCCAGCAAAATCTTCTGGCTTCCTTCATGTGATCCTTTCACTGTAAATGTAAGCTCCTGGTCTAAACAGAGAGGTAGGGAACAAATGGAATTTTAACTGCTATAAGCCAACACACATAACTAAGTAAAAAAACCCAATCTGCTTCTACTCTGCATGGTTTTTGTCAGATTTTCCTTACGTCACAATGACTAAGTAGACTTTGGGTGGCCAAAACAGACTGAAAACAGATATAAAATATTGTGGTGAATCTGTATAAATAATCAATATGCAGAAACCAGAGATTTTTCAAATACTGTAGCTTGGCATTTGTCATGCTTTCCATGAATAAATAATACCAAGATTTGGATTTAAAGGAGTGTCAGTTTAAAGGTATTTTGGATTATTTATGTTGAATAAGAGTAATTTATTTGATGTCAGTCTGTTCTGGTTCATTGTACACATTTTATAATATGAAGACTACAATAGTCAAAGGATGCTATAAACCCAAAAATCAAGCAGACTACTTGGCATGTGTCCTCATGTCAGCCACACTGAAACAACCTGTCCACCCAAAGTCTGTGTTTCTTGTACAGAAAAGTTTTATGTTTACAGAGAGATCATATGCTGTTCTCTTGATAAATCAGGGCCAAGAGGGATATAATTTTAGGTCACTGACCTTTCCTCCCCATGTTACATTTCAGTCTGAAATTTCCTATAATGCAACTCAGTCATTGCTACCATTTTCTTCATGGAGGTCAAATTTCCATTCACAAATTAACTCAAAACAGTCATGATTTTTTGAGATTTGCCCCAGAAGCAACTTTACACAAGCTACTCTTCATTTGAATCAACTTAAAGATTGGTGAAGAATACTTCTATGTTTATTAGAGCTATATTTTATAGACAAAGTACTGTTTTGGTGATTTTATGGTGTCAAGAGTATTTTCCTGTATTTTGGGAAGACTCCTTTGATACAACTTTACATTGAAACTTAAGAGCTTATTATTTTTGCTAAAGCGATCAATAAAAAAGTCTCTTTCAGAACCCTAAATGCACAGAAACTTTGCACATACTCAAACCCAAATCAAACATACAGGTAAGATTTCTACATATTAATTATAAGAAAATTTTAAAAGAAGATCCAACTTAGTTAGAAAAATTTGTTTTGAATTAGCAATAAACAAAGAGAACTAACATAACTTTCCCAAGATTTTCGTTCCAGTACCTGTGGCTCTATTTTTGCATCATTTTAAGATTTGCCTCATAACTAAATACTTGACTAACTTGAATTTTGACAGATACAATCTTTCTGGGAGGTGGGGCATGGCAAAACTCAGTATCATGTGACACAGCTAGAGCAACGTGCACAACAGATTATTAATTTTTCAACATCTTTTGTAATGACTGAATCACAACACAAGAACAATAGGTTAATGAAGCAATAACCTCACTTGTGGATTGCTGCTTCAGCTTCCCCGTATCCACTTTAACCTCCAAACACGAAACCTCACGTGCCTGAAGCAAGAAAGGATAAATGATGATTGAGAGAAGTGTAAATGTCATTGCAAGTGATTAATACAGTTCTCAGCCAACCCCTCTGGTTGATCAATGAGCAAGACAATTATTATCTATTATTATGTCTTCAGATAACATGAGGGCAATAGTGATATGGTATTTTTTCCAAATTTGAAATTAAAGAGGAACAACTCATGAGCTGCTTGAACTTGGAGAGAGAGTTAAGAAAATGAGACCTATTCAAAACAATGGGCGTATTAAATTATGGGACTATTTTTATGAGCACTTTCTTCATTAATGCCTGATAGTTTAGGGTCTATAATTTATAGAAGAAAGTGACAGGACTAGATTTGGGACAGAACTCAAAGCTTCCATAGTTAGAAATATAACACTTGTTATTCAGACACAAGAAATATTGTAATAAATATATATTTTACCACTAGTACTCCATTTGTAATAATGCCATCAGGATAGTCGAGACTGGAAAATAAAATGGAAATATAATGTCATGGGTGGGACAACTCAGACAAATATTTATGTTTAACACATTATTTGTTTCCCCCTCTCCCATCAGCTCTGACATTTCTGACTTTAACATTCTCACTCAAAAATACATTAAAACATAGGATTAGATTATGAGCTGAGTTGCAATTTTTTCCTCCCACTGATGATAGAATATGAAGTTGGATTTCTACTGCTGTGGTCTTTTACATCTGCTTTAGTAAACCATGCAATGAATACTGATACGTGACATACTGAATTTGTGGACAGCTAGAGCTGCTAAATCCATCTGGATTGTTTTAAGTATTACACAGTTTTACCCCAGGTTTTTTACTTCAAAAACTAATACAACTGCCTAGATTTCCACAACTTTTAAAAAATTACCATGAGAGAAGAAATTGTACTCACATCTATAAAGTGACCTGCAAATCACACATGAGGTTTTAATAGATCACTGTACGTGTAGATGTGTTTCCACATCTAAGGGTAAGGTGAATTCATATACTGCAGCCAATAATTTTTATATTCTAAAATACGTTTCCATCAGAAAAATCAGGCAATGCCTCATTAAGGATATCTTATAATCTAGCTTTCAATTAAATTGCAGATATAAATTCATAAAATGTCTCAAGAACTCAGATTAGTCCAAAGGGAATACACACATATGTGACTTTATAAGGATTAAGCACTGACTCCCCAACCTGCTGCAAAGGGTTTATTCAGATTCAACAAACTATGGATTATAGACTTTGAGGTCTCATATATTTTCATAGTTGTTGCACGTATTTCATCTCAGCTGAAACCAGACAAAACAATTCCTTTAAAATTACATGAATGACAGTGGTTTTATCCACTTTAAGTGAAGATTTATAGCAACAGTTAGATTTCAGTATAAATACACATGATAGTATTAAGATTTCCCTTGACAAAGGATTCAACCCAAATTACAAGGCTCATAAAACAGCTTAAAGTTTCATTTCCAAATCAGTATTTTCTTTTAAGAGAAAAATATGAACTGGCTAAATACAGTGCAGAACATTCAGGAAAAACTTTCCATTAGAAGAAAACAACAACAAAACCCAAGCAAACATCTTTTGCTGAAAAAAGCCCAGTTATACACTTAAAAATTTTGTAAAATTTTTTAAAATTGTATTTTAAAAGAGTTCAAAGAACATTGGCCAGGAATTAGAAAATAAATACTCACTGTTTCCACCTGCATGCAGGTAAATGGGTGTAAGTACAACTGCAGTTTTGTTTCAGACACAAATTTTTGCACTTAATTCCTATTTTGTAGTCAAATAGTTGTAACATTACATGGCATATGGTGTCACTATCCTCAAATACTTCATTAAAAAATTAAGGAAAGCAAGAAACAGCATGGTAGATATTAAAAGATCTCAGCTTGCGTAGCCTGGTGAAAAGAAAATGGAAAGACAAGTAGAGATATCTCTTCATGGAGGTAAATATATAGTAAAGTGTAGTATTATTTGAGGTACTGGTATCAGCAAAATATAAAGCTAGGCTCATGGTTAGTAGATCCAAGGCATGACCTTCAAATAGGGTGGAAGAACCTGCACTGTTGTGCAGAACAGCTTGGAAGGCTCCTGTAAAGAACCAGGACAGCACAGTCATTAAACACCAATGGCTGAGATGGCTCTTTTGGGTGTCACCACTGCTGTCACTTGTTGGCTTCTCTCCACACTGCACTTTCAGCTTTTATATCCTGAATTTCAAGGCTTCTACTGTTCACAGTATAAGACAGATGCTTTTTGGGTTTTTTTTAACCTGTTCATCCATACACTTGTTTTAAGAAGAGCAAAGGCCCTCACCTTTTGCTCTGGCTAGACACACGACTGAGATGGGTGCAGAAGAGCTCTTACTGTTCAGGCTGGCAGGGACCTTTGAATAGTTTGCCTATCTTTGGAGCACTTAGTAACATCCACTTCTTGAGACTAGATAGTAATTTCTCTAACAACTAACCAGCTATTAGACAACCCTCATTACACATACTGTCCTCTCCTCCATCACAGTTTGTGATTTGTGGTCGTCTTTTATTGCTGACCTCAGTTTTGCTATGAGAATTGGGAGCATATTATGGCCTGTGGCAGGGAAAGCCAGAAACAGAGACTCTGAGCATCCTTCCTCACTAAAAGTCTGCTGAGGGAGTGTCTAAGGCTGCAGTGGGCTCTGTGAGCCCAGAGATCATTTCCCAATACCTGGCATACATCAAGCAGTCTGGTATAAATCAGATTGCTGCCTTCTCCTTTGTGGATATGCCTGACTTATAATGAAATGGGCAACATTGTATGGGAACTTACAGTCACACAGGTTCTTAACTTGCAGTTCTCATTTAGAATAGGCTACCGTGCTCCATTTCACCAGGAAAATCTCGATCTTTTGGCACCTATCTACAAAATTTAAATTCTTTCATGTCAGATCCAGCTTTCCCTTCTTTTAGTAGCTTCCATAATAATGCAGGCTACTTTGCTGAGCTTTCTCATGACCCAAGAGAAACATGGGGCATGGGACTGTTTCAGTAAAGAAAGATGTATTTGCCTCAAAGGTTCTTTGGTTTCCATCTTTCTCAACTTAAAGCTTTTGCCTTCAGTGGTCGTCCACACACAAACACAAACAATACATTTAGCCCCTGATGGATGGAGAACTCGCCTGAGGGTTTCTCAGCAGTGCCCAAACCAAATGGCTAGCATGATCTGCTGGCTCCCCCACACATGATGGGAGTTTCTCAAAATAACACAGCAGAACTACAGAAAGAAAAAAAAGACTTTTATTTTTTAAAAATCATGCTTTTGCCATATTTCAATAATTAATATTTAACTTTCATACAACTTTTTGTACACCTATTTACATTTATTTGTGTTAACTGGGCTTTGTTTTAAACATAGTCTTTCACATTTGAAAAAAAAAAGGGAGGGGGAGCAGAGATGAAAGGTTGTGTAACAGTGGTCCTTCATTCTTCTAAAAGTTGTTTGAGATGCACTTCCTCAACTTGGGACATCTGAAAGATAGCAAGAGGCCGAAAAGAAGATCAGCAGGTACAGCAAATACCTTGGGACTCTCATACCTCTCCTTGGAAACTCAAAGTACCTTGTAGCTCATCAGAAGACTCTTTGTGGCCCCTCAGTGTCAGGTTGGGCTTCAGTAGAAGTCGGAGGGGAGGGGGATGTTGAGCGAGCGCAGCCACCTCGTCCAGCGGGACCCCGTCCCTGTAGCAACACGTATGGGCTCATTTTCACGCTGGACCCTGCCAGTGAAGACACAAGGGAGAGAGCCCACGTTACTGCTGATAATCGCCAGAAAATTATGCAAAAAGCACTAAAGTACCCGAATGAGCAACCTGTGTACAACGGCCTTACCTTTTCTGTCACTGCTGCCTGAGTGCAGCAGCTCTCACGCCAGCTGGGCTCGTGTTATGGGCCCATAAAACATGGGGCAGGCGTTTGCAATCTCTTGGCTTGGTTGCTGGTGAAAAGGCACTTGGAGGAAGGAGCATGCCTTCCTCTCTGTGTCGTTGGGATCAAACATCTGGCTCTCAGTGCCTGCCACTCTGCAGCAGAGAGGTGAGCATTTGCTGGTACTGCAGCAGTGGCGTGAGGGCGAGGCAAAACTGCAGAGGTATTCATCTTGCAGTTGTGGGAACCCACTACCATAATGAAGGTTCTCTTCCATTTTAAGTAAAATATAATGGGAATGGATGCAGGAAAAAATTTCATACAGCCCTCCAATCTATTATGAGGTAATTTTTATAGTGTTCTTTTTAGTGTAAGTAGCACAAAATGCAGCCTTTGCAGTGAGGTTATAGGCAAACAAAAATAGGAGTGGCAAAACCACTATCATAGGTGCCACCCAGGAAACTTTCTTGGCCTGGGGTTGCACTTCATGTTTGATATTATTCATCTGAAATGCTGGAAAGAAAGAACAGTCTAATGTAGTAAATTTTACAATTAGTAAAGTCTGTAATGAAGGTGGGGAAGAAATGAAAAGCTACAGATAAATAGTATTAGGAAAAATTTCTGGTGGGATTAATTAATTTCAGATGAAAACTGCCATATTATGGCCCAAAAGTATGTTCTCATTATTCCCATCACTACAAGATTATTAGAAACTATCCCACGTGCTTAGCTCTACTTCTTGTTATAAGAGGGCTCTCTCCCTCTGAAAATTATCTCTAATCTCTCCCATCCAGCAATGACAAAAAAACTTGCCAAAACCTGCTAAGCTTGTTCAACACAGGAGAGGCTGGTTTGGTCCATAGCTTTCCGGTGACCTATCTCAACTACTTCAGTTCAATTGCTCAGACCTTTTCAGGGCTCTCTAGTTTATCTCACATAATGCAATTAATTGTCTCCAATTTTAGTGGACAAATCTTTTCATTAATTACTCCTGACACCACACATTCAAAACTGAGGGGGAAAAAAAAAGTCTCAATATCCTACCAAGATCACAATATTTAATCAATTTGGATGTGCTGAGACCTTTATTGCAGACTCAACTGATGGGCAGAACAGCACTGACCACCACACAAATGCAAGAAATACTAATAAGGGATAGCACGGAAAATGTTTATCTGCCTTCTGAGAGGAAGCCCATTTTCTCAGTCCTACGGGGATCTCACAGGGACTTTCCCTCACTTATAATGCAACAACTTCTTCCCTTTGCATGTGGAGATCTTCAGGCCACAACTATTGCATTGGTCACTCAGAAACCACACTATGAATGAAAAAGTAGAGTAGATGCCTTCTTACTGGAGCAGCTGAGCCGTGACTGACAATCTTTTTATAACCTGTTCCTTGAAACTGCCAAGGATCCTTTTTATTTGTACAGTTCCAACCTTCATCTTCCAACCGGTAGAATTTCTACTCAGGTATCACTTGCAGAAATTGCTACATTTCTGACTTTATTGAATGTGACTCCAGGAAAAGGCAGTCGGCTGCTAGGTCCAACAGAAGGGTTTGGCACAAAGCTGGTGCCGCACATGTTCCAAGACAAATTCCAGCCTCTGTCCCTATATGTAAAACCACTTGTGCACAACATCCAAGCCAGAAAACCTACCTGGATCTCCCCCATCAAAAGACAGGGTTATCAAGGTATGATATCAGGTATAATTCAACGTTCCAGCTCCATAAGCCATCCTCTAACTTGCAAAGGAAGAAGAAGCCTAGATAGGACATTTGGGAAGTCTACTGGAGCTTCCCCATTGCCATTACTGAGGTAGTGACACTCCTGAGGTGTGACAGGCACCATTTGTCTTTATGCCAGTGGGCCTTTTGCCAGTTGTTGCACAGTAAACAACAAACAGTCCACCCTGATGAGTCTCCATGAGCTGTAGTAAGAGATTCTGAGACTGCTTTGCCTCTGATGGCTTTTTTTGTGTGTGAATATCGTGAGGTCCTTCCTTCAGCATTCTTAACACTGAGCTACTGCCCTTTCACCAGCAAGTTCTTATTTCCCCTGCTGTCAGGAATAAACACATTATTCAACGTGTCCACCAACATATTATCCTGCTGGACCTCCTGAAGTGCCCCAAATGCTTTGAGAAGGTTCGAGCATTTCCATGTGTTCTTTAAGTGTTTTAACAAGACTTTCAATCCAATAACATGGATTGAGTTGGTAACAGAAATCCTCTCAAGTAACTTCCTCAGAGTCCTGAAGCATAGTTTGGAGACAGAGTAGAATACCCATGAACCTGCAGTAGACACTCTCTCCAGGTAGGGTGGCAGGTTCCCAGGTTACTCCACAACATGAATTACCTGAAACAAACACAACCTCTAAACAGTAAAACTCCACCAACAGCTATCAAGCCTCCCAGGTGAAGCTACTGCCGTTCCTCCAGCTTTCCTGGTTCCTCAGTCCTAAGACTCCCACAGTGATCTTTGGTCCTTACTTTATGCAGAATATTTGATCTCCTTCTCTACCACAGCTCCCCCTGCGTAGCCAGATTAATTGAATAGATCAATTTATAGAAGTGCACTTTATAATGTTGTGGATCTGAAAAAACAGATTCCCCAAGAGAGGGGTGATTCAGGCATTTAGGCTTGGCACTCCTTCTTCTAAGGGTCAAAGCTTCCTGAATATTTTCATTGTCCTCATAGTTCCTTGTATATTGAGTCAATGAGAAAAAGAGAATAGGAAGAAGTTGGTGCCCAAGAGGCAGCATTCAAACAGGGAAAAAGAACAGTTCAGATATTTAAAATCTAAAAATATGTAATCTGAAATTACATTTTTCTTGACTTGAATGAAAACATCTCAATACTTCTTCTAGAGACTGCAGGTTTAAGAAGCTCTATCACCTGTGAACCAGCTTTTCAGACTATTTTTTTGCTGAATACAAAAATTTATTTAAAATTTAGGACTCTACTCACGTGTTCTGCAGTGTGAACTCCACCTCCAGCTCCTCACGTGCCTGAAGAGAGGGGGAAAAAAGAAAGAGAGAAATTACTTATTTTTTTTCACAGATTTCATCATACAGTTACATACCATTTTTTTAACATGTATTTGGAATAGCACTTAGGAAAATTCTAAAATGTAAGAAAACCCATAGTGTCAACTGAAGATATTAATTTTAAGATATTTGAAAAAGCAGTCGCTAAAACTAGTTTTCTGCATGCAGATGTCAGAATTGCTGTTCTGCTAAAACAGCCATTTTTTTCAGATTTTAAATCCCAACACAAAAAGAATCAGCTTCTTTAATACCATTACAGTTTAAAGGGACTGAAAATTCAGAACTTATACCAAGAGCCAGCAAACATACCAGAAATATTCAGAATTAAGATTCTCCATAATTAATTCTAGCTGGTTCCATCCCAGATTTTTAGCACAGATATTTGTTCTTAACAAAAGCTAGCATTGACTACTCATACAGGGACTTTAAGTCTTTCTTAGAATAGCAGCAAAATAGTTTAAGTAGATGTTTCCTGTAATGAAACACTGTAAAAGGATATATTTAGACGGAAGGGGAGAATTTACTTTTGTTCTCACCAATTCCATTGCTCACCTGTGGATTTAGCTGAAACTTCACACGAACAGTACGTCCTACAGTGAGTTTGTCTATGTCAAAGAGAACTGTGCAGAGTTCATCATCCCTGGTGACCGTGTCTTCATCACAGACCTTTAGCTCCAGCACATTCTGCACAAAGAGTAAGAATATTATGGAGTTATTACTATATCTAAGAGCTCCACGAGGCAGGATAATCTCAAAAAATTTTCTTCCCTCGACCTCCATTTTTAGGGGAAAAAAGGAAAAGGAGAGAGGAAAACAGAAAAAGGAAACAGATTTAGGCTTATTAGACTTCACATTACTGATAACTCTACATAGACAAAAAAGCAGGCTTGTTTCACTTCCCCAGGCAGACAAGACAAGCAAGTCACACAGAACATTCATAAATTTGTCATAAATAATTGCATTAAATGTTTCTACATTTATTTTATGGCCTTTGGGCCTAAAGGTATAAAACAGCCACAGGTAAGTAAAGAAGGTTTAAAGGATTTCCTTTCCACAATATCTAGAACTAAGTGATTTTACTGTTATTCTTATGTGAACTTTATCTTCGGTTTCACTTGTATATGTCAAGATTGGGGAGAAGATAGTAAGGCTGTATTCTGCAGGGCATTTCATTCCTCCTTACTGCTTCAGTATAGGAGATGTTTAGTTAGCAAGTAGCTGGAATAGAACACTGAGGACGATGTGAGCAACAGAGGGTTTTTTTCTGAGGAATCTTTAACACCTCCAGTGTTTGGAAACTAGCTATATATGTATTGGTTTACTGTAGTTTTGTGTAATCTAATGACCATCTGCAGACATCAATTGGTGTAAACTGTTGACGTTCATTACCTTGACGCGGCGGTCGATCTTGTAGCAGAAAGCTTCATTCCAAACGGGGTTTTTGCTGTTCCTGATGGTCCTGGTCCGAACCTTCTCAGCTGAGGCAGTAGGCAGCCACAGGGTCACATAACAGTCTGAAAGGGTGACTGTACAGGGAGATGATGAGCACAGTTAAAACGTATCCAGAGAAAAAATTACTGCACAGTGCCTGTTTAACCCCAATAAGACAAAGATAGCTCATTTGGGGCTTTCTTCCTAAAATATAAAGTGTAAGGAGTAAATAACACAGTGAAGCCCTTACAGGAAAACAGAGACATAATCACACATTTGCCATGCGCATTTCCATCTTTTCACTCTTAGTCAGACATACTTTTTTTTTTTAAATGTTATTTTATATTTGAAATTGCGCTGTCCTCCACATACAGTACCTGCACAATTATCCATGCTGCATTTAGCTTTATCTTCATGACTATCCAAACAGCTGGGACAGGCTACACACCTCACAACCTTCAGTCTGGGCTATAGAGAGACTTGTTTTCCATAATTTCTTCCCCAGATTTGGTACCTTAACTATATGAAAGCCTTTATTAAAGTGCTGGCTTAAATGAAGAACAATAGGGTTTTTGACAAAAAGTATTCTCCCATCAAAGCTGAAAAGCTTGATTTCTTTATCACAAATCAAAATGGTCCAATTCCGTATTCATTCATATACTTGACAAAGTTTTTAGAAGTTGTGTCTTTCTCAGCAATTCTTTCAGAAAACAAAATCAGTTTCCTCACTGCAATTAAATTACTATTTGTTCAATTTCTTCCTACTACTCCATCTATAGACTGGAAAGATCCTGCCGTCACTCATGTCTGGGGAAGGAAGCCATGAGTGCCACCAAAGACATCAGTTTCTCCTATATTCTGAGTCCTCAAGTTTGAAGGAACAGCTGCAGGAAGTGAGACTTGCAGAAGCAGGATACAGGCGCTGACGGCCTTTCTCTCATACCTGTAATGCAATCTCCCTGTTTCACATTAGCAATGCTCAACCAGTCACCTGGTTCTTACAGCAACCTTGTGAGTCAGACAAGACCAAATAATTCAACTCATAGTCAATACCTGCATCATGCTCAAAACATGTAAGAGTGTTATTACATCATGTTAAGAGCAATTACTTCATGTATTTCCTCTTTATCTTTCAGTAACAACTACAAATTTAGGTTCTTCTACCGGCCAAGCTGTGCCTTTATTGTGTAGTTAACCTATCACAATCAGCAAAATCTTGACAATAACTGTGGAGGGGAAAGCATTTCCAGAAAGTGGCCTAAGCCACACCTGATCAGAAACGCGCGACTGATGAGATGTTCAGCAGAGGCACAAGTGTAAGCAGAAGAAAATGCAAATGGTTAATGGTGATTAAATGCTACAGTTTCCATTTTAAAAGAGCTTGAGACAGACTGATTACTTCACAGTAGCAGTATAAGGATTATGCAAATAAGTACATTGAGAAAACCTGAATTTCTTGGAACAGTTCAAGACCAGCCCCCACCCAGAGGGGGCTTTGATCAGCCTGGTCTAGTGGAAGGTGTCCCTGCCCATGGCAGGGGCTTGGAGCTAGCTGATCTTTAAGGTCCCTTCCAACCCAAACCATTCAAATAATTCTTTGCTTTTCCCAAGATGCCACAATGCAGGCGGTGTCAGGGTCCAAAACATAGTCCATATTTTCAGACCTATACTCAAATCTATTAAAATTATCTTGTTCTGACACATCAGTAGGGAGGAATACTTCTAAAGCATATTTATTTTTCACTGGCAAAGTAAATAGGAACATGAGAAACAATGAACAAGGAGAAAGGTTCGCTTTAATAAATAAAGCACACATACTTAAATAATGAGAAAATATGTGGAAAAAAAATTAAAATTACATAGGGAACACCAAGATTTAACAAGCAAAATTGGAAAGCTAAAGTGGAGAAAGTAAATGTTAACTCAGAATTGTAACAAGCAGCATACTGTTACCATTAGAAACAGGTAGAAAAGGGATATTTTCCCATAGTTGAAATTACTGAGGTTTCGAGGAAAACTATCTGAAATGTTTGCCTTTTTGATGCCTCAGAAAAGGTAAACACTGCCTGAAATAGCCTTCCCACTGTAGACAAAAAAAATGGACAGGTTTTTCACAATTAGTTTCTTCAGACAATAAATTTTCTGTTAAGAAAATACTCCTGCTGAAAAACTTGGAAATCTCTCTGCCAGATACACTTTAAACAAATTCTTGGGATGCCCAACTTCTGAATTTGGGGTATCTCAAGTGGATCAAGACATGGTATTCACCTGTTCTTGAGACCAGAACACAAAGTCAGAAAGTCATATGGTGTGGCAGACATACCAACAGGTTTAATGAAGAAAGACCTCTTGATTCACTGCGATAAGGGGTGACTGTGAGCAAGTTGCCCTGGGAAGGACAGCCGCAGGGAACTGAGGCACAGGTAGGCAGTACAGAAGTACAGGAGTTCTGAAATGCACGTGCTGTTGTGCATGCGGGTTTGCAGATGCAGTTGCAGTGGTGGCCTGGTCAGATCATATGTTTTGTTGGTTCAAAATACCATTTAGCCATTTGAACATCAGGGTTTTATTAAATAAAGAGTTGTGCATAGAACTATAAGCCCACAGAATGTGTGCTTCTGTACATAAAAATAGGTCTCTAATCTCTAAGAAACCCAAAACTTTACATCCTATAAGGTGCTCTCACTTTGTGTAATGAACCAAGGAAAAAGAGAAATAAAAATAATAGTATTACATTGTGGAAGATGCAGAAGTAACCCAAAAGACCACAAGTAAGTGCAGCAGAGATTTCTTCCCTGATAGTAATCAGTCATTCAAAGATACTGTTGTTAAGCACAACCTCTATGTGATCTAACCACATCCCTCCTGCCAGGAACCACCAAATCCAACCTCTGAAAAGCTTTCCTTCTACTCTTGACCAATCACACAAGCTAAAATCTCAAAATATAGATTACAATAACTAAAGTTGACTGAATTAGAAACTATAATGTGCTGCATGAAATTCTGAGTGTACCAAAAGAAAATTGATTTTGAGCCATGTTCACTAAGATTTTGGGGAACATATTGTGGAGTTTTTATTTTACATCTTTTGGTTTTATTCTTGTGGTCTTTATATTTGAATTTTCTTATTCTCTTTATCTTTATTTCACCGTTTTCTTTCATGCCTTTCCAACCTCTTTAAACAGAGGTTTCAGCACTCACATTTTGCATGAAAGTGATTCAGTGGCTTAATTGCATTTTGAAAGGCACCTGAACAAGTCTCAGTGCACCTAGAAGAGCAAGTTATTGAGGATCCACATCTGTGGAATGGAAGTTGTGAGGAAGACCTTCAACGAATTGGAAAATTCAGAATTAAACAAGTCACTCCCCTGGGTGGGTCAGTGTCAGATCTGGACGGTGAACAAGCTGTTCTTTCCATCC
Organism: Atrichornis clamosus; assembly: GCA_013400975.1. Lineage (NCBI taxonomy): Eukaryota > Metazoa > Chordata > Aves > Passeriformes > Menuridae > Atrichornis > Atrichornis clamosus. The sequence goes on from WBMZ01008929.1 coordinate 205,263, forward strand.
TTTGCAAGTCTCATTCTCCCAATCAGAATTTTCATTTTAAATTTCCTGTCGTGCACTGTGGTTCAAGAAGCCAATGCCCACTAGTCTGCAGAGGCAGAGAAGGTGAATTGTTACAGGACTTCCACAACTGGATATCACCAGACTCTGTAGACTTTCCTACTTCAAAGATTTCTTCTGTCCTGGGCTCTTATTACTATTAACTCTTGTTCTGTGATCTGGCTATGACATTTTTGTTTTGTAATGTCTATTCTATATATCCTTTGCTCACTTCCCCTCACTATCCCTCACTTAAACTCCTGTCAAGCTCTCTCTCTGTTAATTTTTTTCTGACTTTTAAACTGCTCCATTGTCTAGGTTAAACAAATTCCAAGACACACTGGATTTTATCATCACTTCTTGCAGATATACAAATTCTGCAGAAGTAATAGAATGGTTTTGCTTATACTTCTGTTATTTTCATAGGTTTTCCTGCTACTGCTGATTTTACATCTGCATTACCAGTTCTCTCCTTTCTTCCATCCAGGAATTCTGTAGGAAATACTCAGGTTTCTTGAAAACACAAGGATTGTCTTTGCTTACAGAGCAGACCTCTGATCAACAACCAAGTATGATGTCACAAGGGCAGGAAATACATCTCACAGAGTGAGATACGATAAAAAGACATTAAATGTATCACCTTGCATGAGTCAGTCTCTTTGAGAGGAGAAAGCAACGCTTCAGTATCAAAATAAAATACTTGCAAACTTACAGCCATACATGTTTTCACTTCTACACAATTTGAGAACAATAACATCATTCAAACATTTTCTTTAAAAACTTCTAAGAACCATCCAACAATAGTAGAAGTACTCACGCAAGTCTGCCTTCCGGACATTCCTCACTCTTAGTATTTTTACAGTAAGCAAGTTGAAAGGAGATACCGGTGCCTGCACAAAAATTCAGAAAAGGAAAAAAGAAAATAAAAATGACATTGAGATTATGATTATTATAGTCTGTAGTCACAGACTATTGTAACCCTGAAGTTGTAAAGACATAGATAGAACAAGGTTTTTAAGGTTGAGCCAATACCATTTATCAAACCAAATGGAGGAGTCAGAAAACTGTACAAACTTTTGGCACAGAACTCTCTTCAAGTCTGAAATAGAAGCAACAGATTTCAAAATCACATAAGTTGACAATAGGTGCCGAGAGTTTGATTTGATAAAGATCACATCTTTCTGTCATTGCTCCCTTATTAACACAATAAACACCCCTAGAGCACAGGCATGGGTGTGCTCACCTCTTACACACCACTGCCTGCAGTGGAACAGATGTCTCTGGAACACCAAATACTGTCACAGGAGCTGTGAAAGTAGAGCTAAGTGACTACCATGCACCAGCACAAGCTCCCACACCAGCACAAGCTCCCACACACAGCCAAAAATGCCAGAAATGCAGCTGACAGTGATGAGATACTTCTCATGAAGACTCTGGTGGACATCTGATCTTCAGCTCTGATTCCCAGCGGAAAGCTACAAAAATCATCCCAGGCATTATCTTGGCAATTAACTCACAACTCCACCAGATATCAGAAACCTTGGGCTTGGAGATGTTAAGTCTATAATAACAACTCATAGCTTCCATGGCTCATGCTAAGGTGTCTTCATATTCCACAGGCTATAAGTTAACCCTTTCCCCATTTAACATAAAGAAGTTAAGTAGAGATACCTACTTAACATCTTTCTCTCTCCCACACTAACACCTCCTCTATTTCATGTATACCATCTTTGGTTTTAAAACCTATGTATGTACAGATACCATTTCTCCCAACACTTGCTCAAATTGATATTTAGTTTTGCCTTTACTGATTCTGTCCTAGAACAGAAACAGGTTTTATTGTGCCCAAAAACTTATCTAATCTTTTTATCTGTACCAGTTGCTAAGAACAAGATACTAATACAGACTGGGCAAGGAGATGCAGGAAAGTAGCGCTGCTGAAAGACACCTGGGGGTCCTGGCTGATGGCAAGTTGAACACGAGTCAGCAGTGCCCTGGCAGCCAGGAGGGCCACCCGTGTCCTGGGGAGCATCAGGCCCAGCATCGCCAGCCGGGCAAGGGAGGGATTGTCCTGCTCTGCTCTGCACTGGGGCGGCCTCACCTCGAGTGCTGCAGGCAGTTTTGGGTGCCACAATATAAAAAAGACATTAAACTATTAGAGATTATCCAAAGGAAGGCTACAAAAATGGTAAAGGGCCTTGAGGGGAAGCCATATGAGGAGTGGCTGAGATCCCTTGGTCTGTTCAGCCTGGAGAAGAAGAGACTGAGAGGAGACCACATTGCAGTTATAACTTCCTCATGGGGGGAAGAGGAGGCAGACCCTGATCTCTTCTCTCTGGTGATCATTGACAGAACCCGAAGGAATGACCTGAAGTTGTGTCAGGGAAGGTTTAGGTTGGATATTAGAAAAAGTTTTTCACCCAGCGGGTGGTTGTGCACTGGAACAGGCTCCTCAAGAAGTGGTCACAGCACCAAACCTGACAGAGGTCAAGAAGCATTTGGACAATGATCTCAGGCACATGGTGTGACATTTGGGGTGTCTTGTGCAGGGCCAGGACTTGGAGTCAATGATCCTTGGGGGTCCCTTCCAACTCAGAATATTCTGTATTTTAACTCTACCTAGAAATCCTCTCTCTCTTGTTCTCATATACATACTATACCATCATAAAGTTAATACAGTGTTCTAATACAAACACATGGGTTTTATTGCTAATACAGACACTGGAAGTAAAAAAGTAAAGTAAAAATTATATATTGATGTTAACTAATAAAATGTACCCTGCTATTACTTCCTTCATACAGGCTACACATTTTGCTGAACCATTTGTCTTTCCAGAAATATCACAAGGCTTATCCTGAAGTGTCTCACAGAGTCAAGCAGCTGGGACCATGACATGACATTGGACACTAACACAATGTACTGAAGCAGGTCCTCACCAATGAAAACCTCAACACCTCTGAAAAAGCAGTAGAGATGAATAATGGCCAAAAAAAGTCATAGAAAAAAGAATTTTAAAAAAAATTATAAGGATTACAGTCTCCCATCAAAAGCAACCAAAAGACATGATGCCCAGCTTATACAGCTGAAGTGCTACAGCTACTTTTCTATATGCATTAAATAGAAATGGGTAAAACAGAGAAGCCCTCCTAGGCACAGGGAGCAACAGCCAAGGTTTGTCTGTCCCTGACAAATCTACTGGTATTTTTGCTCCAGTTTTGCTTGGCCCTTGCTTTCCCATTCTATAAATTGTAAATGTTTTCTACTTCAGAAGTGTTATTTCAGCAGAGGAGGTGGAGCATATCTCTTCTCCAGAAAGGGGCAGATTTGCATCCCTTGAATACAGAAGAACAAACTTGAGCAGAAGTTTCCCATGCCAGGGAATATCTATTAATGATTTAGGCTTGACACCACTTTAAAGAAATAACCTTTGCTCAGCTCTTTGAAAACAAGAATCTAGACCTTTACTTTGTGAATCTCAATAGTGATATCTCCCTGCAGCCAAGTGGCACACAGAGATAGGAACTAGGAAAGCTGTTTTTTATCTCAGCTGTCCCTGTTACCTGGATGTAGCTATTTATGCAATTCTCTGCTCAGCTCAGCTCCCATTCTGGTATATCTTACTCTCCAAACCTACGGAATCAATGCTCAGGTGCTTCACTCTAGGTTGTGGAGTCCTTTCCCATACTAGAGTCTTGGAAGTCAGACCTTATAACCCCTAATTTTTAGGTGCCTGACTACTTTACAAAGTCTAGCTGTCAGTGACTTACTCAAAGTCACACAGAAAAACTTGTCTTAAACTGGGTAATCTGCTAGCAATTGGCAAGGACTCCCACATCTTTCCCTGTAATGTGATGATGCCCATATCACAGGCTGGGTAAGTTCTGACACCAGAAGCCTCCCAGGTCAGTTATTAACACACATTTCAACTTTCAGCTTCTATATTTATTCCATCTGAGACATGATTCTTACCTCATAAACCGGAAACACAAGCCAGGCATTTTAATAATCACTGTTGAAACAACTTAAATATATGAGGTTGCAAATGTGAGACTGGGTCACACTATCCTACGTCAGATAAAAATTCAATTAAGTCCTGTGGCACACTTGTGCAATCCTTACATATCTAGTCCGAGGGAGTCAATAGGAGTTCTCACATACATGAGTGCTCATCCATATGAATAAGTTATATAACTGGTCTCTAAAACTGCTCTATTTTAGTAAAATTTTAGGCTCGAAAGTCTTTCATAGAATTTTTTTCTTGAATTACATCATGAGAAAAGGCATTTATCAAAGCGTGTATCCATTTGGAGTAGAGCATTCTCGCTTAACTTTCTCATCAAAAAGGAATAAAAATCTCATCACTACATTAAAAACTGTGGACACCAACAAAGAAATCACCCTGTCAGAAAGAGTGGCAGGGCCGTAAAACACAGATCACTGCCTTGCTTCTGACCTGGGTCACGTATGTGGCACCTTTTAACTTCAAAGAGTTTTGGAGCCTAAAAGGCAGGCAGGATTTCATTACATTACTATGTCTGCCACTTCAGGCAAGGTCAAATGCATAGGAACCACTTTTCCTTGTACTGCATATTTTGTATTTATTTCACGCATTTTAAAGTACCCCATAGCTGGGTCTTAGTCAGTAGCAGTCGCTGAGGTTGTTTCAGAATGAAAACAACTGGAGCAGCACTGACTCAATGGCTGCTTCTTTCCAAGAGCTATGCAAAACTTCTGTGGCTTCAGACTGCAATTTTCATGCGTTTCTTTTCCTTCTCTTTCTTTTTGCAGCTCCACAGCTGGACATGTGTGTTAGAATGAATCTAAATCTTATAAGAGAAACCAGGTAAGTATTTTCAGTTTGAAAAGGGTTTTTTTCCTCAAGACCACACTAGGCTTCATTGATATGATTAGGTACAGTAATTTGGGTGATCTAAAAAGTGCTACTTTTTTGACTGTCAGCATAAGGATGCTGCCAAAATTTTCTCACCAAATATTTCACATATTCCCTTTAATTTATATAGCCACTCAAATTGAAATCACACACATCCTACCAGTTTCCCTGAAACTCACTCTGACAATGAAAACTCATTTCCTTCAACTGAGCCACTGAGTAACCAAAAACCCCCAGGTATACCAGGCTTATATAATTATCATAAACACCAACTTTCAGGGGAAAAAAAGAAAAAAATTGAAAAAAGTTCAGGTCCTTCCTGATATTTACCTTTGTGAGCCTCAGAGATTCAGAACAGAAAGAAGGCACTCTGAACCTACTCTAAATTGTAGGTGCTGTATTCAGGTCAGTTCTGCCACCCTAAATACCCTGAAGATAAGAGGCACAATCTAAAGCCATGGACCTCTACAGGTCTCATGCCTAGGGACCTACAAAAAATTGTTTTTTGTAAAAAGCACTAAGGATAAAAAAACCTGATTGATCCCCTAAACACAGGCTAGCTTTACAGGACTCAAAGTATCAATTTTTATGATTCTAGCATACCTCTTAGGGCTGCAAGACCTAGACATAACTTTAAAAGCTAGTTTTTGAAAAAATTCTGCAAAGTCTTTACCATGGCATTTCACTTCAAACAGAGAAAATAAGTGGCTCTCAGGCATGAACAGGTATCAGGTACTATCAATAACAGCAAATCTTCACAAGGCAGACTGAATTTACAACCATTTAAATGAATCACTGTATCACTCTGGATTCCCTACAGGGATTCAAAGCCCAAAACAAACCAGGCTGGGAAACCCCCACATCACTGAACCTGGGCAAAAGCCCATCCTTCAGACTACAGATCCCCAGAGAGTTGCAGCTGATACTGGCAGCCCCAAATCCACTGCAAGTGGCAGAAGACAGCCCCATCCTGCTGCCACTGCCGTTCTTCCCATTCACTGGCTCACAGCAGCTTATCTGATACATTTT